>WAAG01063780.1:307098-362512 GCA_013390105.1 Tichodroma muraria | reverse complement strand
GGGGCTGCGCGGCGAGGTGCGCGACGCCGGGCTGCGCCTGGCGGGCGAGGGCGAGCCGGCACCCGGCGAGCCGGTGCGCGCCGTCCTGGTGGGCTACGACGACCAGTTCACCTTCGCCAAGCTGGCGCAGGCCTGCGGCTACCTGCGCGACCCGCAGTGCCTGCTGGTGGCCACCGACCCCGACCCCTGGCACCCGCTCAGCGACGGCCAGCGCACCCCCGGTGAGCCCGCGCCCCGTCCCGCGCCGCCCCGGGGGGAAGGGGCTGGTGGCCGGGGTGGCCCCGGGTGGGGTTCGCTGTCCCAGGTGCGGGCGAGGCGGTTCCCTGAGCGGCAGGACGAGCAGGGATGCCCTGGCACGTCCCTGCCAGCTCCCGAGGCAGTGCTGCCAGCATCCCGCTTGGCTGTCCTGTGGTGGGACCCGGGGTGCTGATCTTCCCGCGGCTACTTCTGTTCCTCCTCCTTCCCTCCCTGCAGGGACTGGCAGCCTCACAGCCGCAGTGGAAACGGCTTCGGGCCGCAAGGCGCTGGTGGTGGGGAAGCCCAACACGTACATGTTTGATTGCATCGTGGAGCGTTTCGGTGTGGACCCATCCCGCACCCTCATGGTGGGAGACCGTCTGGAGACAGACATCCTCTTCGGCAAGAACTGCGGCCTTGCCACCATCCTCACCCTGACAGGCGTTTCCCGCCTGGAAGAGGCGCAGGCCTACATGGCCAGCGACAGCGCCGCTGCCAAGGATCTGGTGCCCAATTACTATGTGGACAGTATTGCAGACTTGATACCAGGCCTGGATGAGTAACAGTTTGTACATGTGAGGGCAGAGGGGTCAGGTTCCCCATCCCAGATCTCCATCTCTTCCCATTTCTCTCTCACTGCCCTATTCCCTCAATTCCTGTTTTCTTCACATGCCAACATCCTTCTTTGGGAGCAAGATGGGAAGGGGATTGGCAAGAGGGGACAGGTTTCAAGTTGTCTCCTTTCTGCTGAGAGCTACCCATGATGGACAGTACTTGTCTCCCTCCTTGCCAGCTGCCAGCATCTTTGGGAGACAGCTGGAGGCCTTGAGGCTGCTGGGGGGGAGGTGTGTGTCAAATCAGGGTCTGTGTGGCCCCTCCCCTTGCAGGGGTTCGGGACTGGCTGTTTTAGTATTATTTTTCCCTTGGATAACCAGTGGCGGCCTTTTACTGCTGTCCTTGTCTTGTAACTCTTGACTTTTGAGCTCCATCCCTGCAGTCCTTGTGGTACCCCTCCTTGCCAGGGGATTGTCAATGCCAGGACATGTGGAAGGAGTGTGCCAGAGCTCTGGAATTGTGAATGAGAGCATCTCTGCCTCCCACAAATTAAAGAGAGCATTGCCTCATCTCTTCTCTCCCCTACTCCTTAGAGATGTTTCTCCCACTACCCCGCTGCCCAGACCCAGTCAATAACTGTGCCAGTGTCCATCTGAAGGACAGAGAAGAGACTGGTTTGAGGGTTTTTTTCTGTGCCAAACAGACAAGCTGTGACTGCGCCCAGTGGGTCTGCAGTTGTACCTTGTTTTCAAGCACCCTTTCGGAAGGAGCTTGTGAAGGACAGAGGGCTCCTAGACCATGACAACACAGCACTAGTGAACTGTATGACTCTCCCTGGTTGCCCCTTCTCAGTTGGATTTTGTCATAGTACAGTGAGAGAAAAGTGCTGATGGGGGTCTGTGCTCCAGCTGCTGATGTGCAGATGAGATGGTGATGTTGTTGTCACTGCTGTGAATGTGTCACAGTCCTCAGAATCATTCCTTGCTGCTTTGTCTTTCTACGTTTTTTTAATTTCTTGATCTAATTTATCGAACTTATTTATTGTTCCAATATTGTATTATTTGTATAAATTATGCTGACTGGTTGCACCAAGGAGACAGAAGGCAGTGCCTTTGGGCATCCCTTACTGTCCATGTCCCATGTTGATGTTCTTACACTCACTGTGTCTCTGTATATAATAAAGTGTGAGCATAGGCTGGAAATGACCTCTTTCTTTTCACTCATAGTCCCATCAAGATCAAACCGCCCGAAGTATCTTTGAGCCCTCACAGGTGAGGACATAGCAGGACCTTTCCTCACTCAAGGGGGTGCTGCTGGGTAGACAAGACAGGTGGATAGTCTGGTGGTTGGTGTCTTTGAGCTGCCCTTTGCTGCATCACTGGTGCCTCAGAACTGGGTGGAGGTGGCTGGCGGGGCTGTGGCGGGGGATCCACTGCTGGGGAACAGTGACCTCCTGTGCTGCACCTGAAGGTTGCCCTCTGCTAGCCAGGTGGGCCCCAATGATCTGTGTGGCCCTGCTGGGGTAGGGGTGAGGTGCCATCTCGTATGTGCACAGAGCTTGCAGGGGGCTGAGAACTGCCCAGGTGAGGTTTTGCTGTGACCCTTCTTGACTATGCTATGCTTTAAGTGACAGGGAAGTGGCTGTCACCGTACCCCTGGTGTGACCTTAACCCTACTATAGCTTACCATATCCTGGGTTTGTCTAGTCCCAGCCCAAAGGGAGAAAATGGATTGGGTAAGAAAAGTTGAAGTGACTCAAATGTACTTTGTCTCCATTCCTCATACAGGGGCAAATCCTCTCCTTTGTCTGTCAGACTCTTTTAACTGTTGTTGATGGCAACCAAGCATCACATCTCCTGCTTGAGAGATCAGCACTTAACGTTCAATAACTAACTATGCTCTGTGTAAGGTACTGCAGTGTCAGCTCACATGGGAGAACTGGATGCAACTTACTGTCCCTAGGATAGTTCCAGGTGCCAAGTGCCTTTTCCTTCTTTGTTTTTTCTGTCCAAAATGACCTAGGAAACAGCCTTCCAAAATAAAAGAGCATCCAAAGAGCTTCCTGAAAATTGCCTGTCATCTTAATCCAGTCCCCTTTGTATATGCCTGTTTCTCTCTTTTGTCTGTCCCACGTCCAATTAGGCCACCAGAGGACTGGTAGTCTTAATGAGTACTTGACCAACACTTACATAACTAAGCAGAACAAGATTGAGGCCTAATGTGTCTGCTAACTTGGCTTGCCAATCTGGAGATACCCAGACCCTGTTTTATTTTTCAGAGCTCTCAGTTCTTATATCAGGCTGAAATTTGAAGCACTGTTGTTGTGACTTTGGGGCCACAGCTGGAAATGCTCGGTACAGCTGCAAATTCCCCAGGCTGAGTTGGTTACATGTATGTGGGTGTACAGAGGTGACTGTGCACAGTGAGAACATCCCCAGGACATGCCCCCTTTTTTCTAGGGTGCTTTGAGGGTGAACGCTTGTCTGCTCTGTTCTTTCCAGTTCTTCCAGACAGCAGATGGGATGCTGGAGGCTGTAGTCTCCCAGGCTGCCACACAGGAAACAAAACAGGAAATCCAGTAGCTGGTCAGAGTGTTCCAACCTGTGTTTGGGCCCTCTCCAAAGATACTTTGGAGTTTATCCTTTGGATTCCAAATGGTGAGCCTGCAGAGTAGGTTTTTTTCATGTGACTGCTGCTGAAAACAGAGCTCAGGAGAGGTGACGGCTCATCCCTATCTCTTGTGACCATGTAGCTTCTTTTCATCTGGTGTTTCTCTCCATGAGGGCTTTGCTATGAAGCAGAGGAGGACTTGTAGCAGAAGGGTTTATCTGTCTTTCCCTTGGTTCATCATGTAGGTGAGGACACTAGGCAGGGGTGACTCCTGTAAACATCAGTGCAGCTGCTCCTGCTCTGAACAGGGATGGAGCAGCACTGTAGGGGTCCATCAGGTCAGCCAGGCTTTGGTTTTGTGTGGCTTCCCCCTGCTACTAATGCTCCTGCATGTAATGAATGTGTGTGTGAGCAGATCTTGTTAGGAAACTAGACTGAGAGCACCCCTGGGGGTGATGAGCTCCCTATCCAAGCCTGTCAGACATCCATTCAGCCACTGACAGTAAGGGGTCTGTGATCCTCATGGGGTTCAGGCTTTGGTTCCCTCTGGGATAGGTCTGGTAGGACTGCAGATAACATCTGCTGTTGGAACTGAAAAAAGCAATGGTTCTTGCCTAAGTCAGCTGATTTCTTCTTGTCTAATGCAGCTTTTCTTCTTGGGTTGAGTGTTTAGGGAAGCAGTGCAGTTGCCAGGGAGGTCAGGGCTGTGAAGTGTAGAGCTGTGGCAGCACACAGGAGGGGGGAGCAGACGGGAAGCCCTACTTGGTGTAGTGTAGGAAAAGGTATTTATTTTCTCATCCTTAGAAAACTGCATTGCCCTTTCCTGCCGTGCAACAGAGACAACACCCAGACAGGTGGCATTTGTTCCTTTACACCAGAAAACTACTATCCTTCATCCATAAGTGCAGTTACTGTGGCAACCACTGTCTGGATGATGTCAGCTGCAACTTGCTGAGCATTGCCTGCTCTGGGCAACGCTTCACTCCCTTAGTCATCTTTGTGCCCCTTCTCTGGACCATCTCCAGTATGTGTCTGACTCTTGTACTAGGGAGCCCTGAACTGACCCAGCACTGGACCCCAGATCCTTTTCTGTCATGCTGCTTTCCAGCTGCTTGGTCCCCAATATTGATTGGTCCCTGGGGTTGTTTCCCAGGTGGAGGACTTTGCACTTCTCCTCATTGAGTTTTTCAAGGTTCCTGCCAGCCCATTTTCCCAGCCTATCAAGGTCACTCTGGATGGGATCACAACCCTCTGGTGTGCCAGCTTCTCCTCCCAGTTTTGTGTCACCAACAAACTTGCTGAGGGTACACTCTACCTCATCTTACCGTTCATTAATGAAGATGCTAAACAGAATACCCAATATTGACCCCTGGGGGACACCCCTAATTACAAGCCTCCAGCTAGACTTTATGCCACTGATCAGCATTCCTTGGGCCCAGATGTTCACACAGTTTTCTGTCCACTTCACTCTTACCTCAGCCAGCCCATACTTCCATTATCTTCTCTAGGGGAATTTTGTGGGAGGCGATGTCAAAGGCCTTACTGAAGTCAGGGTGTTTGTCCACTGCTTTCCTCTCATCAAGCAAGCCAGCCATTTCATCATGGAAGACTGTCAAGCTGGTCAAGTGACTGACACTACAGGAAGACAACAAATGGGCCCTAAGATATTAATCGGTGAGTAGATGCCTTTAACATGAGGAACTAGAGATCATCCAGGCTGGGAAGTTGTTAATGTTCAGCCACATGACATGGTAATGGAACTGGGAGAATTTGGAAGGTGTTGAGACTGGCAGGACAGAGTAGGTTTTTTTGCATGGGAAAGTGCCTCCAGAGCCAAGAAAGGATCACGATCCTAGGAACTCGCTCGATACTTGCCCAACCTGATGTGGGAGTCCCCCTCTGCCAAGGCAGGCAGCTCCGGCGCCACCCTGTCCCGCAGCAGCTGGAGCAGGGAGGAGGAGGAGGTGAGGAGCAGCAGCCTGTTACTGCCTGCCCTGGTGAACCAACCAGCGTTTGCTCTTCCTCCAGCAGCAGTGTGTGTAGAAGTCCCTCCTCTGCAGCATAGCTTCCCTCTCCTCACTCTTTACTCAAGGCATTGTCCCCTCTCCACCATAATGTGGGTTTTCAGGTTCCCTTTTGCCATCTCTCTATCATTATCCATTTTTTTTTCCTTCCTTACTGCTGCCTCATTTGCTCTATGGACTCTGACCCCAGAAAACTCACCAGGCAGCCCAAGAGAATTACATGGCTGTGCACATCTAGGAACTGCTGCTGTTGTTGGACTCTGCCTGGGAATTGTGTGTGGGTAATGTATTGGAAGTGCCCCTGGCAGACAAGCTGTTTTGGTGTTCCTTACACTCCCTGGGAGATGCTGAACTTGCTGAGGGCAATTAAAATGTGTTAAAGCCTCCACCAGCTTTCAGAGTTATACTGGGCTTTGTAGCTTCAGTACACCACGGCAGCAAAGCACTGTCGGCTCTGTAAGCCTCCAGCACGGAGACAAGGGGGTCATGATGCCAGAAACATTCCCAGATCACAGGGCAGCTGCCTGTGATGATCCAGGTTGTTCTGCCCTGTGATTTAGCCTGCTGGATGTGCAGCTCCAGCAACTAGCAGTTTCCAGTCTGTATAGGATATTGCTGAGCACTGAGATGCTCTCTTCACGCGTTGTGGGTGAGAGAAACCTGTCCTTTAAATGGACGCGGTCGTCCATCAGGTCATTCAAAAGTCCTGTGCCAGCCTTTCTGCCCTTGCTGAACCTCTAGACTGGCTTCCACAGAAGCTGGACAGAAAGTGGTACCTGGGTAAAATTTATGGCAGGAATTGCTTCCGTACTTGACCTGTTTCAAGCAAGATGAAACAACTCAGATCCGTGTTTCTGCTTCCTCCAGGTACACTCCACTGTTATACTACAGCTGCCTATGTGCAAGTTTGGTAGTTCATCACTGCAGCAGAGAAGCCAGAGGAAACTGAGTCTTTGTGGGCTCTAGATTAGAGATTTCCCACCTGCTGGGACAACATGATTGTGGCCCTGGCAAGGCTTCCTTCATGAAACAGAGGTGTTCCTGACTTGGTGTCCTTCTCTGGCCTAGCGTTTGGAGGCTTTTGATTCAGCTGTGTCTGGGCAGAGCCTGAGAGTGGCACAGAGCAGTGCCAGTCCCTATTTGTGCACTTGCCAAGGCTGGGGGTAGACATGTGAAGAATGGCAACGTGCTGCTGTTCTGCACTCCAGTACAACTAGAGGACCATGTGCCTGCCAAAGGCTTGGTTATCTGGAAACTGACACAGCTCATGAGACAGGGTGGCCATACTCCTCCAGGGGAGAGTGTAGGCTGTGTTTAGGTTGTTTCATGATGCTCACTGCCTTGCAATTCATCACATCTCATTAGCTGCCTTCCCACAACAATTTCAGGGCTGAAAGGACCTATGTCATTGAGCAATCCCACACAGTGTTTGACTCCCGTTTGGCCATAAGCAGCTCTGAATGCCCTTGAGCCAATGTTGCTGGAAATCTGTCTGTTGGTTCAGGTTTTTGAGCTGCTTTCTTGTCAGTTATGTGTTGGGGCAGCCTGGTATTAAGGATTCTCAGAAGAGTTTCCCACAGAATTTGTCTTCCTCTTGGTCACTTGTCACTTGCTGATGACCCAGCAGCAGTAGACCAGTCCTTCTAGAAGAGCATATCTGACCCTCAGGGGAACCCAGGGATTGGGGTGGCTGGTCATTGCAAGGAGCATATGGTCCTGGTTGGCACACCCTTTAAATCACGGGATCTGAGGCAGACCCCATAGTACTGCTTGCTGATGCAATTCAAATCTCTGTCATTACTCCTTTGGGTGTGTTTTAAGTTTTCCAGGACAGCATGTCCAGCAAGGGGACACAAACAGCATCAGGAAAACCTGTCTGATTTTTGTAATGACTTAGAAAGAGATACATCTACCTGGAAAAGGAGTACATGGATTTCCCTGACAATTCTTCTGGCAGCAAGCCTCCAAGCTCAGAACATGGAGGCATCCTGTCTAATACCCATAATTCCTCCTCTTTTCCTGGCAATGTTCTGCAATGCAGAGGAATAAGACATCTGCAAAGGATCATCCTTATATGCTCCTTGTCTCTTGAACTTGTATGCTATGCCATGCCAGGTGCAAGAGGTAAATTAAACAACCCTGGTAAGGCATCAGTCTAGGGATCTCACCCTCCCATCCCCTGGACTATTGTTCTTTAGGCTGAAAATAAATCTAGAAGTAGGAGGCTCCTGTATTGTGTTGCCATTATGCTGGCTGGAGTCAATCGACACCAAGTTTTTCTTCCATTTCATAATATTCACATGAAACGTTCTCTTTTCTTTTACCTCTTGGTTACCACTACCAGGGACTCCACTGCCTGACTGTTCCTTGTGTAACAGTGTGAGTTGTGCGTCCCTGCCACCATCCAGCCCGCCAAGGCCAGCACCTACCCTGTCCTTTAGCACACTCCTGGGTGATGATACCTGGAGGCCTCCGTGCTGGGCATGGTGAGAGACAAAAATACATCTGATTAGAAAGAAGTGCAGCTGAAATTGCTTTCCAGCAAGACCTCACTTTCGCTGTTGCCTGAGCCTACTGTCTGTCTGTCTGTCTGTCTTAGTAGGAAGAAAGGAGTGGGAGGTTCCGCATCAGAGTTTCTCCACAGATCTGTAAACCCAACGCAAGCTGGTGCTGCAAAAAACGCAGTTATTTTCACATCAGTCTGATGCTCAGCAACAGGAATGCCTTCACGACGAGAGAGAAGGCTTGCCAGGCAGGGGTGAACAGCTGAAGGCTGGAGAGCAGAATGGGATGGTGTGGGGTGTCATCCCAGCCAATACAAGCGAGCTCATAGAAATATGGGTTGATAAATGGCAGCTGGTTGTGGAAAAAGTGTGAAATCCCATCCCTTTGCATGTTCAAATTTTGTGTTCCTCTGAGTTGTTCAACAAGACCCCTTCCCAAGAGCTGAAAAGCTGGATTTATACCCACGGACAATTTTGGCTGTACTTCGCGTGTCAGCTTCTTTTACTAGACGTTGTTGACACTGCAGGGCCCTAACTACTGCTGGCTCCCTGGGTGCAGACAGCCATCCTGCAGCTGCAGCTCCCTGCTCCAGAGCTGTTTCTCATCACAGCTCATTCTTACTTCAGCCCACAGCTCCAGTCGGCAGCGGCTCGGTCACGCAAGCATCCCTGCTCAGGAGAGCTTGGTTACTTGGCAGCACAAGGCTGTGTCCTGGAGAGCAAATGGCACACAATGCGGCCAACAGCCCTGCAGCCTCCATCCAAGTCACAGCTCTCTTTTGTGCGTGCTTAATCAGCTCCTTCTGTGCCAGGCATTTTCTGTCATACTTCCAGGGGACCAGGCCCTCCACCAATGCTCTACAGTTTAATTGCTATAGATGTATGCTCTCCAGTTTGCACATGATCCTCCCTTCAAAAGCTGACTTATGCAGTACTCTTCATCCACTCCTGACGAACACCAGATACCCTGCTTGCTGCTTCACTCATTGCTCCATCAGCTGCATCACTACAAGAGTCTCATCTTCTGTTTTTCAGAACCATAGCACAGTGGGTTTTCCTTTCCAAGTCGAAGTGGAAAAGGATGTATGTAATCTGTTCAGGCACTGCTGTAAACCCCTTAGCAGCAGTTTCAAATACTTAAATCTCTATGAAAGGAGCCGGATAGGAGAAACGTCCACAGCCATCTGCAATCCCTTCTGAGGGATTCTACAGCAATCCCAAAGGCATGTGCAGTGCCCTTTTCCAGACTCACATGGAGGGCAGTTATTGATCCAGCGTGTGAGCAGCCAGATTGCACAGAACAGTGCCCCTTCTCTGCAGCTAGAACAGGGCTGGCCAGGCAGGGGGAAGGAGAGCACCTGGGACTGTGGTTGCAGGAGCTGGGAAGCTGCACGAATGCAAATGATGTAATGGCATGATGATGTAATGGCAGCCTTCACCTTCATCCCAACACATTCACTGGTGCCCAGCAGGTTTGCCCTTGAGGGGTGGTGTTTCAACAGGAGCCATCCACAGACACTCAGCCAGAGCAGGGCAGCTGCCACACCACTGAGGTTGCCACCACAGCATGCCCAGCTTTCCCAGCCCTGGGAGAGCCAGGGCTGTGGTCACAAGTCCCACAGGCACAGCCAGCAGTGAAGCTGGGCTTGGAACCCTGGTGCAATGCAGAGAGGGAGCTCATTGCACTTCCTCAGGCAGAGCTGAAACCTGCCAGCTGGACAAAGGCTTGCTGGGGATCTGGGGCCTGTCAGTGCTTGTCCCAGTTGCAGATGGAGGAGTCCACCTGGATGGACTTGGTCCACCTGCAGACAGGGTGGTGTTGAGATGCCACCAGCAGTGGGAGCCAGGGGAGCCACCTGTGCAAGGTGTGGGTGAGAGGCAGGCTTTCGTCCAGGCACACAGTTTTACTGTGATAATGGCCAGTGTGCCAGCACTCTGGAAAATGTACAGTCAAAATTGCTTTGGTGGGTTATGGGAGGGATCCAGAGATGTATGGAAATCCCTCAGGGAGGAGCTGGCTTGAGATGTCTCAGGATCCCTATTCTCATCCCAAAACACTGCTTGCTCACCGACCATCCTCTCTCCCCCTGACCAGGCCAGCTCTGATTCTCTCTTGTGCTATATTCCTAAGTCTGCATTCCCATCAGCACTGCTGGTGCTGCTGAGATCTGATCCATGGTATGACAGTGCTGGATGATTCTCTTTAGCAGATATCACGCTGTTCCTGGAATCATGCGCGCACAACCCAGAAGACTGAACGGCATTGCATTAAAAAGGAAAGTAGGAAACAAAAGCAATTTCATGTTTCAGCCTCTTGGAGGGACCAAAGGGTACACTGTCTTTAGAAATACTACAGAAATCTAAAAAAGATGTATAAGTTCAGCTGTGAAATGTAATAAATGTCCTGCTTTCTGGCTTCTCCTGGGATTCATCCCTCCCTGCCCACAGGGATGTGCAGGTACCCATACTCTGGCACAGTTCTGGGGCTCTGCATGGCTGGGCTGAACCACCCTTCCTTGGGCACTCAGCACAGAGGGAGGCCCTGCAAACACATAAGGATGTCATTCTGCCTCTGGCAGACCTGTGCCAGGCCAAAAAAATCCAAAGGACGCAAACTTTTCTGAACCATGTGAGTCTCCCCTGAAAAAGGGAGAGCACATGCACAGCAAACCAGGCCATCCCATCTCCAGCAGCTCTCACCCCCTGCCTAGAGAGTGCTTGTGGCACATTATTTGCCAAGAGCCTGCCTTTCTCAGAAAGTGTCCAGTCTCTCCATGGAGAGTATCACTCAGAGCCAACAGTTGCCCTCCTGCCTGAAAGAAGGATGGTTAGCTCACAGCATGGCCAAGCATATTCCCACTTCTGTATGGGAACAGCAGTGCAGAGCCCAGCATCTCCATTTCACCCTGAGAGGTAAAACCATCAGTCTCCCAAGTGAGCTAAGATGCAGCCATATGCTAGGCACAGCCTGACCTTTCTGCAGTGGGAAAGCAAGTTTTACAAAGGGGAAATGGCAACTTCATGAGGAGCTGGTCAGCATCCAGGGTCAGTCCTTGAGAGTGTTCCCCAGGCAGCAGCAGCAGCAGCAGCAGCACACCAGCTTTGGTCAGCCATGCTCTTCAGTCACATTGCATGCTTTCAAGAGGTTGAGCCCAGCATCTCTGAGGCTGACCTGACCGAACCTCAGCAGCCCTGTGATTCCCAAGAATGGGTATGTATGTGGAGGGGTTGGGTTTTCTCTCTCAGGGCAGCTCTGAGCAGAGCCAGGGATAAGGAGGAGATGGGAACGCAGCAGCAGCAGAGGTCCTGCATGAACCCCATCTCCTGCCCAGCCCATGAGACACATCACAAGGATGTTGAATGGTTCAGCCTACACAAAGCTTGAAGCAAGGCTCTGCAGTGGGTGTTTTGGCCAGAGAGATTTCCAGAAGGTGCAAGGTGCTGCCTGTGGTTTCTCTGTTGTGTGGGGGGTCTATGCAGGGCTGGTGGAAGGAAAGGAGTGGATAGTGATGAAGCAATGGTGAGCTTGAAGGAAGGCCAACTGAGGCACCCTGAGAAACGAAACAAGTAATAAAATCCCAGAGAAAAACACACTCCGCACCCAGCCGGGCCCTCTCCTGGAGCTGCCAAAAAGGCATCCTTGGCTCAGAGGTAAGCAGTCATAAAATGCAGGGAGAGACTTCCCAGGGAGGGAAGGGTTTACCTGCCAAGCAAGTTCATGGGCACCCTCGCCCAGCAGCAGGGAGTGTTCAGCACGGCGGGCAGTCTGCTGCCACAGCACCGCAGGAGGAGGAGGAGAGGGGGAAACAGAGCCCTGTTTCCTCTGTGGCACCCAAGCAAAGAGACTGGCTGAGTCGTTCTGAGAGGGGACCAGGCCCCAGGGAAAGTGGGGTGGGAGCCTGTGCAAAGTGGGTGGGTTGCCAGCTAGGGGAAGACTGAGTGCCTTGGCTGATTTTGACAGGCTGATTTTATTTTTGACCACCATCCTCAGACCCTAACCTTCATGGCTGCAAAAGCAGTTCTGTCTGCTCGTAGGGCTGTCCCTCAGCAGCTCGGCCCCACCAGACCTGATGGGTCCTTCTCCCAGCCACCGCTCTCCCTCCACAACTCATCCCTGCTCCTGGGCACAGGTCCTCGTGGACTTGCTCAGCAGGTAAATCATCCCCTGCCCACAAAGCCGAGCTTGCACCCCCAGGGCAGATGAATAAAGCACCACGTGGGGCAAGGCCCTGTTCTGCTCTCTGCTGTTTCTCCTTCCCTTTCCCCCAAATAATCAGAACACCACAAAGAGAGACAAATGCCTTTGTTTTCCAGGGAAGGACTGTCATAATGGCATGTCTCCCTGCATCTTGTTAGGGGTTAGATAAGTCCCCAAGAGCCACGGGGAGCTCTGTCACACAGCACAAGTCCTTGCTGACAGTACTATTGTTAAGAAGGGGTGCATTTGGGGAGGGCTGGAGCTTTTGCCCCCTGCTTGTTTCTCTCCAAGAAAGTCACGGCTCATGCCTGCTTGCCCAGGGAGACTTCCCTCCCCAACAGCTCCTATCCTGAACAGACAGCAGCTTGGCAGTCACCAAGGGGTGGGGAGGCTGGCCCCCATTTCTGGACCTCTCCATGTGCCCCTGGGCTGGTAGGCACTTCATGGGGTGCCAAAACTGAGCTCTAAAGAAGTTGCCTTCTTTTGGGGCTGCCCAGCACCAAGTTCACAGTGCTCCAACCCAAAATCTGCACCCAGCAGTGGCCTTTGGATTGCTCCAGCCAGGAGCAATCTCTCTCTGCTCCCAGCAGAGCCAGTGAAACAAGTCCAGAGTGCTCACCCTGCCTGGCATGGACGCCTTGCCCAGAGCCTGGCTCAGGGCTAGGCCCTGCAAAGGTCCTGTCCTACTCGGGGCAAGGTTACACAGCAGCAGACCCTGTAGAGATTTCCCTATAAGGTTACCTCCTAATCATGGGCTTGACCTGGGGACTACTCTCATTTCCCATCTTCCCTTTGAATGGGAGGGGGTGGATTATATTACCAATTGAACCTGCCTGACTAAATATAGTCAGTGCAGAGACTGGGAGAAACTCCCTGGTTTTCCCCTGTTTGCTTTGGTGGGAATGGAAATAATAAATCCCAGCTGTTGCTTGCTTCTGGAGCAAATGCCTGAGGGCATGGAGGCCAGTACCTCTCAGATGTCCACGGTTTTTGAAGATAATCCATCCTGTAAAAGGAAACTTTTAGATGGTGCAGTGGCCCTTGGATTCATGGTGTATCTGGTGAACCTGCTGTGGGCTGAACAGACAGTGTGGACATGCCTCACAGACTAGCTGCCCATGGGGAAGGGAGTGTATATCCAGAAATACCTGGCTGGCTGGTGGATCCTCCCTTACCTTCTATGCTGGGTGAGAAGAGCAGGCTTCATGCTCATGCAAGCAGCACTTGCCACCAAAGCAGTGGCATATGGATACTGCAAGTGAATGTCAATCCCTCTTCCCCCAGGTTCCCGCTGTGATGAGGTGAATCAGAAGCTGATATTACATCTCATCAACCCCTTGCTCAATCTCTGATCCTACTCTCTACCAAAACTTCTCTCAACCAGCAGCCCACGGGCTAAATATGCTTCATAAATCCTCAGAACTGTTCCACAGAAAAGCCCCCCACCTAAGCACATGGCCAGGCAGTTGGTTGGCATGTCAAGATCTACCCCTCCAGCAAAAGTCAGGAGTTTGTCAGTGCTCAGCCTCCATGTCCATCACAACAGGAGCAAGACTACAGTCCTGTAGAACAAAGCCATATTGTTCATTTTGGCACTAAATGCATCAACATGCTTCCCACCTTCTCACAAGTCACCCAGTTCTACTGGGACATGAGCTGGTCCTTGGCTTTCTTCTGGAAAAATGACATGATCTTTGTTTGGGAAAGGCTGAGGAAACCAAGGAGCTTCAGCCCAGGAGCACAGGGCAGACCAGAGGAAGAGTATGTCCGTGCTGCCAGTGCTGGGGGTGTGTGAGCTCGTGCTCCCGACAAAATGACCTGCATTACCACCCCACCAGCTGCTGCTGTGAACCTGCCCCAGCTCAGGATCTGTAGGAGGGAACCAAGGAGATCCCCAGTGTGGATCCCATCTTTTGCATGAGGTGTGGATAGTTGACGCCTGGACTGGGCTGAGCACCAAAGCTCTTCACAGGTGCTGCAGGCTGGCAAAGCCCAGCTTGGGTGTTGGTGGGGTGCTTCAGCGCCTGCTCTCTGCCCGGGGTGCACAGGAAGCTGGAGAAGCCAGAGGTGAGGGAGAGCAGGCCCTTGTGTGGGTGGGACATGATGATGGGTGGATGTTCTTGGTGGCAGGGGTAGAGATGGCTCTGCAAAGGGCCTCTTTGAAAGGATCCACTTGCAAAAACTCCCAAAAGAGCAACAGAGCCTCACCACAGCAGCGATGTGTGTGTGCCCACCAGCCTCAGAGGTGTCTGGGCCCCCTTGCAAGGGAGTGGGAACCAGCAGCATGGTAGGGGATGACACATCACAGTGCTTTCCACAGCCTCCAAACAGTGATAGCATCAGAAAGCACCCTGCACTTTCTCCCCTCAAATAAGCCTCAGGGAAATGAGGGTGCCAAGCCCTGCTGAAACACCCTCCCATTTCAGCAGCTGATCTTGGTAGATAACAGACAGCTTACCAGGGTAATTGCTCCAGCTGGCTCTAGTGTGGCAGGCAGCAGCTGCCTAACAGAGCTCACAGCCACCTAAATGTTTGGGGCACCAAGTGAAGGATGGCCATGTTACTGAAACCCAAGGGCATTTTGGGGGACTCAGGGTCCCCAGTCAAGCCATGGAGGACAGTCCCAGGCTGCACCAGCTCTGTCCCTGCCAGAAGAATGCATCCATGTTGGGAATGATGAGCTGTGTCACCCACAGGACCCCCAGGGAGAGCAGCTGAATGTCTGCCCAATGCAATTCTGTTTTCTCCAGCCCTTGCTGTCTGGTGGGGCCCCATTCCCCTTTGGAAATGCCAAGTTGGTCTTTTGCCTGCCTTGGCTTCTGCTCAGCTGTGCTGATGCCTTGTGGTCCCATTTGCTTTGGAGGCTCTCCAAGCACAAGACGTGCCCCTAATACCAGCTCGTGGGCTGGCTGCTGATGAATGCATTTGCCAAAGTAGATGCAATGGCCCAAGCACAGTTTGTCTCAGGGAGTAAAACCTGATGTGCTCAGGCTCCCTGCCGGTCTCACCTCCTGAGCATCTCTGCTGCTGTTTCTGACATGTGTGGAGACTAACATCACAGCCCACACCCTAGGTACCACTTCCCATACACACAAAAAATACCAAACGGGTGTTTTCAGGCTTCTTGTCATTCCTGGCAGCAAAGCCTGTTCACGGCCACCCTCTTCTTCGGGATTATCATTCCACACTGTTTTTTGCACACATTGCTCGCTGAAAAATGGCATGCAGCTGAGTTTCGGTCTCAAGGGTGTTGGAGGAGGATGTACCTGTGTTCCATGAACATACTTCTCCTGAGCACTGTTTGTTGGAACACCTGAAACCAGCATCTGGGTTGCTGCAACATGTTCAAGCACAGCATCCACTTACAATTTGCATATTAAGTACAGCAAACAAACTTCTGCCCGGCACATCTCAAAAGTCACTTTAACAAAAGACAAAAAATGAGACAGCGAATATGCCTCAGCAGGTTGTTTCTAGGCTTGAAATAGGCTCAATAAATGACAGGTTTCTAAGGCACCTCAAGGACACCAATTTGGGGATTGCAGCAGTGCAGAGCCGGTGGCCACAGTCAGGCAATAGCCGGCAGCTCTCCTGCTCTGGCACACCTGTGATGAAACATCTGACCCTCATGCATGGAGCTACATTTCCTTGCCCTTGAACTTCCAGCACTAATGAGCAGCACAGGAATAATCCTTAGCGTCATATTTAAGCACAATTATGCCTTTCAATCCTGCAGCAGTGGTGCAGGGCTTATGTTGCAGGCCCTCTGGAAGTCATTAGCCAACATCCAGACGAGCGGTGGCAATGCTTTCCCCTCTATAGTCAGCATTTGATGAGCTTGCGGCTCTGCTTTCAAAATTTGTCATTTCTTATAGGTTAGGTTTGAAGCCTTGCCTTCAGTGCCTGCACAACCTGAACAACACATGCTGCACCCCCACTCATTTTCGCTTCTATCTTTACCTTTCCTTCTATTTCTTTGACTCGATTTATTTGAAGAAAATTGGAAATTCATGCCACCAGTCAGAAGTTGATTTTCCACTTTTTTTAAATAAGAAAAATATTATCGGCTTCAAAGTCAGAGTTGTATGAGATCCCTAATTGTACTTTGTCTACAGCAGAACTTAAGACTTGCTCCATTCACTGTCCAGCTCTCCCCAGTTTGCTGTTCCCCTCCGGCTCAGCAGCAATTGCCAGGCTTTGCTTAACCTGTGTTTGTAGCTCTTGGAAATACTCTACATGCAGCAATCCCCTGGTCCAGGCTATGTCATTGAGAGTAACCTCTCTGTGTCAAAACCAAGAACCTGCTTTCCTAAAGCGTTCCTCCTTGACTTGCCTTTGCTATGCTGCCCTGGGCCAAGTGCCCTTAAAATGAAGAGCAGATGGCCTGGAGCCTTCCCGACCAGTCACTGCCTGGCTGGGATTAAAGACCGGCTAATGCCAGTGCTCCAGCCTCACAGCCAGGATCCTTCATGTCCAAGGTAACCAAAGGCTTTTTTGCTGTGCTGTCAGTATTTCCAGCGTGGTCAGGTGAGGAGTCCTGCTGCCTGTCACCCCAGACAGAGAAGCTAACAGACAGAGGAGTTAACCCTCATCAGTGGGTGTCTCACATGCCAGAAGAGCACTTGAACAGCTTGGGCCAACCACCTCCATGGGCTGATACAGGCTGACCCAGCACTGAGCTCCCTCCCTGCCTTCCTGGCCAGGGTGCTGTGTCCATCCCACAGCCACAGGGATACCACCTTACTGAGACACCAGGAGCACTCCCCTCCCCACCAAGCACTGCAAAGACCACAGAATTTGCACTCCAAAGGCAAGATGGAGCGCAGTGTGAGCAGCCAGAGGTTCAGGGGAGAAGGTGGGGAGCATGGATTTGGGAACCTCTCAGGATGCACTTAGAGGTGTGTCTAACACATCCCAGCATCATTAGTGTGAGGAGTCATTCCTGCTTCTCCAAGCTGTTAGCATCAGGCTTGCCCGGATAAATCACTTGTCCAGGTACCCTTTGATAACATTTGCAGGATTATCTTCACCACTTGGGAACATATTTCCATACTGATTTAATGAAAGCAGAGATTCTGGAGTCAGCAGGAGCTGGAGCCTCACAGACGGCTCCTAATCCAGGAAATTGGATGTGGTTGGAAATGTTTCAGCAGTCAAAGCTCAGGAGATCCTGCTGTGGCTCATTGCTGATGTGCGGCTCTATCTATCCGCAAGATAATAAATCTGAGTTTAGCTCACCTAATTCTTAGTTTAAAATACCACAGGCCACATAACACGAAGTGGCTGAACAGGTACAAAGGCTCTCTCCCAGTGGAAAGATGTTGCAAATCACTGCAAGAGTAACTGCAGCTAAAACAGGCTTTTGCCAGCTGAAGAGCACTGTGTACAAGTGGGCTTTGGACACATAGCCCACAGGCTTTTCAGCCAGGCCCTTTCCCCTTCCTCCCAGGCCATCACTCAGGATGCCCTATCTATTGCTGCATCCCTCACAAGAAGATCTGGGGCAGATCTTCCCTCTTTTGCTTCAGACACTTGCCTGACTGGGCTTCTCCTTTGGCAGCTGCCAAACCACCTTATTTAGTGCCACCCCCTCAGCTCAGCCCAGTGTTCCAACTCAACACCACAGCTTGCACTAGCTGGACTCCAGCTCTCAGACTGCAGACCAGTCCAGGTATGCTGAGGCATACCAGTGCCTATCAGCTAGACCAGAAGGCATGCTCTAAATCAAAGTTACGTGCAATGATGAAACTCTCTTTTAGTAATCATGTTTCCCTCTTCAGCCTAAGGTGTATTACAACTTGGAGGTTGGGAGGTGTGAGGATGTCCATGAGGGAGGCTGTGATCTCAAGAAAATGTGCCATCTTAGCATAGAGAGATCAGCCTGGGCTCTTTGAGTGTCAAGGAGAGTGTAGGAAGAAGGCTGAGGCCCTGTGAGAAGAGCTACAATGAGCACCATGAGCAGCCCTAGGGACAGACAGGGATGTCTGGTCCCTTGTATGGGAATGCTGGGTCACGTCCAGCACTGGGGAATGGGTCCAGGCCCCAAAGGCATTAAAAGTTCAGGACTGTCTGGGATTGCTCACAAGGGCAATTTGCACTTTCCAAGGATGAGTGAGCAGATTGTGCAAGGAAAGGCTATCGAGGGGTTAGCAAGCTGCTCCCAGGAGGCAGGTGACTGAAGCACAGGTCACACTGGAGGTGTCCACGGTCAGGACCTGTGTGGGTTGCCTACACCTAGCATAGTACATTGCTTGCCCTACCAATCACTTTGTTGTGATGCCTAGGCTTGGACATCTGTGTTGTCTGTGAATTTGGTCTGTCCCTGTCATGGCAGCTGGCTCTTCTCCACCCCTTTTCCTGGCCCCATCCTGTCCAGGACAAAACCCCAGTTTGCAGAAAGCAGGTGCAGATGCAGACACCACCTGCCTCACCCTCATAACCAGAGGTGAGGCACTGCTGAAGTCATATCCCACGGTCATTACTCCTCTCTCCACACTCATGGCTCCCTCTGGCCAAGAGTTTGGCATGGTCAAGAGCACAGTTTGAAGCAACAGCATCATATCCACTCCCTTTGGACTGAGGAAAGAAGACTTTTGCTCTCCAAGTTACAATGCAGATCAGTGACTCTCCCTCTAGTACAAAGCTAGGATTTGAAATGTTATGCAGGAGAGCTCTCTTGGTGAGGAGAGGCAGGAATGGTGGAGAAGAGCCCTGTCCCAGTGCAGAATTCCCACACAAGCCCATGACACCGAAGTCTGTTGTGATCTGTCCTCATCTTCCTCATCTGCATCCTTTGCAGATCAAATGGGCTACTAAACTGCTGGCACATCCCCTGGCTGGCCCACTGCACACTGATAAGAAGGAGGTGACAGGCCGTGAAGATTTCCAGCTCTAGCCAGCCTGGCTCTGCCCTTCTCAACCCACAGTGGCTCTTCCTACACCACATCACTCCTGAAAATCACAGGCAAGCACCTCTGTGTCTCCAGTGGGATGGAGTAGGTGTCAGTACACCTGGGGACACCATCCCTGCCTTTTGTGACACCAGGGTGAGCAGGGACCTTTCCTCAGTTCAGCCATCCCTTGTGAAGATGCTGATGCTGGAGCTTTAGAGTTTGTCATCTCATCAAGATGTCTCCAACCCAGAGGTAGGAAGGCAGACATGACATTGTCCTGATGGAGGTGGCCCATGGCCTGCAGGCAATGGGATGCCCCATGGCCCCCTTGCCTATGGTATCAGCCTGTTGTGCTAATGCCATTTAATTCAAGGTTTCATGAAAGCCAGTGGAGACACCTGCACTTCTATCAGACAAATACAGGCTGCCCGAGGTAGACTCAAGCCTGAAACCTGAATTTCCTTGATGTCAATAGCCCTTTCAGCACCTTCTTTGGAATGGTAGCCCCTCCATTATCATCTCTTAGCCATTAGCTGGTCTCTAATCTCCCCAGCAGCATTTGGAGGAAGGTCCCTGGACAGACACAACTCAAGGACTGGTGGCTGCTAAGCTTGGTGCCCAGCTGCCAGAAATGCTGCAGAAAACAGAACCTAACCCCATAGCTTTTAAATGGCCCCCTCCACCTCCATCTCCAAGGGAGCAAATATTTACACATTTCCCTTCCCCATCCAAGAGTCCCTACCAGTCCAGCCTCCTAGACCATGGCTCCAAGCAGCAGCTCAAGTACTTGGAGAGATGCCTGGGGTTTAGTCTCACAAAACCTTGGATTTGAAAGGAATTGATTTAATAACACACACATCCCAAGTAGAGGGTAGCTGACTCTATTTACTTTTTCTCCTCCTCCTATGGAGCACTTCTCGTCCTGCACCACATGATTCCTTGATCAGGCTCAAGAGCTGAACTCTGAGGCAAGTGACCAGAAGGAGAGAGGGGGACCAGGCATGTCAGAGCAGATAAGACCACTTTGGCCTTTACTCTAGTCCTCTTGTGTCATGGAGTGATCAGCAACCTGGCTGAAGTCTGGAGCCTGTTTCTGCCCTCCCCAGCAGGCAGGCAAGAGGGTCTCCCTGCTACCTCTGCTGGCATTGATGCCATCAACTGGAAATACTCAGTAGTGCCATCCTCAGGGGTCATACTGGAAGGGGGTAACAGGCTGGGGACTCCCTCATCCTCAGCAGAGGGGGAGCTGAAGGGCCTCACAGTCACGGAAGAAAAAATTGTTTCAGAGAGTTTCAGTTCTGGGCCTCTTAAGGAAATCACAGAGCGTCTTGTGATTTAGAGACAAATATGCAAGACAAGGAGAGCTGTAAGCCACAGGCTTGGCACACTGCCTGAATTTTTCCCAACTCTTTCAGTATAATTACAGTTGAGCCATGTAGTAATTGGGTAACTTTTTCCAAAGGAATCCTTTCACCCAGTGAATCATACTTGCCATAAAGAGAACACAGAGGCAGATAAAAGACATATAGATCCTATGGCTTATTGTGATAGAGGCATTTTGTCCCCACCCCCTTCTTCCTCAGGCCCCTAGCTGTGTTCAGGGTAGAAGCAAGAGCCAGGCATGGTGCTTTTCCAGATAATTTCTTCTCAACTTTCCAAGGCGGCTTCCTCCTGGCTTACTCTGCCTGCAGCCAAGATGAGCTGTACAGTTTTGAGGGTGCCTATGGGTTCTGTAGAAAAAGGACTGTTTTCCCTCCTTTGGTTCCCATACCTACAAAAGTGGGTGGTAAAGGCTGGGTCAGCAGCTGGGCACTTTCTGGGGACAGAAAGGATTCATAGTGCAGTTGGGTGACCCTGGATGCAGCTTCAGTCCTCTGTTACCAGCGTTTCACCTGGACCACAAAGAGTTTCTAAGGCACTGTGTAGGCTCAGGGATATTTTTTCTACTCCTGATTTAACTAGAGCTGGAGAGCCCCGCCCCCACTACTTCCCGCCAAGCCTCGATCCATATGACCATTTTCCATGTGGGATAAAAGCTTTGGATGATAAAACATTCATTGTAAAACTATTTTCCATTGGATTCATGGCCACACACAGCTGGATCTCCTCCTGAAGAGGCCCGCAGCCGGCTTGGAAGGGCTGTGCTCAGCATCCCGGAGAGGAGGCTGGGTGAGAGTGGGAGGAGGTAGCTCCGTCTAATAGACCCTCCCTCCCCCCAAAACCAACCCCTTCCCATTGGTGCATGGGGTGGAGAAGGGCTGGGACAACTCAGCTCTCCATCTATTTAAAGGCAAGGGAGGGGCTCTAGGAGCTACTTGCGTGGGCCCCTTGCACCTCGGTGGAGAGGAGAATTACCCTGCAGAGCGGCACCATGTCTTGCGTGAGTAGAGAAGGCGATGGGGCAGCTTTGCTGGAGGTGGGACTGTGGTGACTGCGTTGGCTGGGTGTGAGGGTGTTTGTGCTAGCCTGCACATCAGCCCCAGCATCGGAGGCTCTGTTAGAGCCGGGTGCCTGCTACTGGTGAGGGACGGTCCCTGCTGCATCCACTACAGAGGGCTGGCTGCTATTTTGTGTTCTGGCAGCAGCGATTCTTTTTTTCCTGTAGGATCCCTTTGGGGCAGTACCTGTTGGGATCCTCGCTGGGTTGAGCCCTGAGCTGGGGTAACCTGTTTTACTGCAGCTCTACTCTGGAGAAGCTGCTGCAGTAACATTTATTGCTGTCTGAGCATCTTCTCTGGGCAGCTTTGCCGCTTGCTTTCTGGCTGAAGTTTTCATGAGTCATTGAATTGTTAGTCTTCTCTTTCTTGGAAGGAATGTGCCTTACAGAAGTGTTCAGTGGAAGTCAAGGACCACGTTCAAATACCTTAAGAGGTTAGAGAGGTTATCTTAAGAGCAGCTATCAAGAGTGTGGGGCCAGACTCTTTACAGAGTTGCCCAGCAACAGGAGAAGGGGCAAGAGGCACAAACTGAAACACGGAGTTATAGCTGAATATGAGGAAAAGCTTCCTCGCTGTGAGGCTGACAGAGCACTGGAACAGGCTGCCCAGAGAGGTTGTGGAGTCCGCTGCTCAGGAGGTATTCAAAAGCCACCTGGACATGACACTCTACAACCTGCTCTATGTGAACCTGCTTTAGCAGGGGGGGTGGACTTGATTTCCAAGATTCCTTCCAGCCCTAACTATTCTGTGACTGCTAGGGAGATGCTTGTGTTAGTAGAGTGATTGCACTCCTTTGTTTAATTTGCCTTTCATTAGGCTGAGGGTGATTAAGCGGGGATTGTCCCAAGAGCAAGCTTATTTTTTAAGGCGGGATAGGAAAAGACTTTCAGTATTCTTGAGGTCTTGGCTCTGCTGTGATGAAAAATAAGCACATATGGGTTTGCCAGGATACTTTGGTCCTCCTAGAGAGAAGGGGAGGCAGGTGTATCTGTGGAGCAGAAGAATGTTCTTGCAAATACTGAGCCTACATAAAAAAAAAAAAAGAGTTCAAGCCATTGGGAGATGGGAAGCAAGGTGCCTGAGTCCTTGGATC
Source organism: Tichodroma muraria (assembly GCA_013390105.1). Lineage (NCBI taxonomy): Eukaryota > Metazoa > Chordata > Aves > Passeriformes > Sittidae > Tichodroma > Tichodroma muraria. The sequence continues at coordinate 339,960 of WAAG01063780.1, read as the reverse complement.
TGGGCAAGGCTTGAAGTTCAAACACGAGGTAGGGGAAGGAAGTGGAGTCTCCGTCCCTGACATCCATCCCAGACAGACTTGTGTGGGATGACACGAGACCCACAAGGCACATGGGTGTGTTTGGGAGGGGGTGGGTGTGATTGGAGTGTGCAGGTACTTACACTTCGCTGCTATGACATACAGATATGTTGATGAGAGCAGCAGGGGAAAGATTAGGAAATTGAGCTCCAATCAAATGTATCATGTGATTGGGGTAACTTCTCTGGGATGTCCTTGCTGCAATGCCCTAGGGCAAGGGAGCTTCCCTGTTTCTCCAAGGATCCGAAGCAAAGCATGTCTTGAAAGGCAGCAAGGAAAGCTGCCAAGTCAGAACAAGTGAACCAGCAGGTACTGAGCTAAAATCTCTGCTTCCACGTTCCCCAGGGACCAGTGTGCACCAACTTGGGTCTGAAGCCTGGCCAGCGCCTCACTGTCAAGGGGAAAATCGCACCAAATGCCAAGAGGTGAGTTGTGCTGTGCTGCCCAGGCACTGCGTGAGGGGGCTGCAAAAGGACTCTGTCCTTTGGGTAGAAGAGGAGAAGGGGTTAACACCAGCAGTGCTCCCAGTGAGTCATCACCTAATGCACATTGCAGAGCAGTACTGCCAGGGGGCTAAGCCAAAGCAGATGTGAAGTTCCAGCTGCACACGCTGGCAGTGACCACATCCTCTCTAGTGCAGGGTGAAGGAAATGGAAGCTGTGTCTATACTGAGATTTGGTTTGAGACCGTCTGCTCCACCACATCCTCTCCCCTGCATGAAGATGGCCAGGAATAGGAACATTTATGGTGCTCCAGTAGATTTGCCTCTCACATGGTGATGGGGAAAGAAGGAAGAAAGGTGGTGAGCAGGCAGGTGGGCTTAAGTGGAAAGGTACCCCTAAATGTGCAGTGATCAGGGTGGCTGGGTTTCCCAGGGAAGCCTCTGCAGCAGCCCCCAGCCCTTGTGCAGGTCTGTGTCTGGGGGTCCCCTTTGCAGGTAAGGTGGAGCCTGTAGCCACTGTACCAGCACTAGTGGTGTTCCAGGAAACATGTCCTGGCTCTTCCCAGTGCCTTTGAAGTTTGATACTGTCTGAGTGAAGCCTCCCAGGCTTTCTCTTGCCAAATAATATGCCTCTTCTCATCTGGGTAAGAGGCCTGAAGGCAAGGTGGACACTAGGCTAGGAAACTTCCTCCCACTGCTGTTGCAGATACTTTGGGATAGTTAATGACATGGTAATTATTTCAGCTTCCTGCAGGATGGGGAGAAGGCAGTGGCTGTCAGGCAGGATGCAGCACTAGCTAACTGTTCAGGACTGAAAGGAAATCTATGGAAAGCAACCGACTCCTTGGGAATCGGTTTGGGTGTATGATAACTCTGTTCAGGGTACTGTGTGCTGAACCATTCTCTTGTTAAAAGCTTGAGGAAACCATGTGGTGTCTCTCCCAGGGATGGCACTCTGGAGCCTAACACCCCAGAAAAGTAAGCGTGCCCCTTACTGCCACAGCACCATCTTTTTAGGGAAGCTGTGCTAAATTTAGCAAAGGGTTTCTCTTACGTTACCCTCAGCTGGGCTTGAAGAAACAGACCCAGGGATGCTCGTGGTAATGAGAAACATGCTACAATAGTATTGATTTTATATTTTTTTAGCTGCATTGATGTCTGCTTTTTTTTTTCTCTGCAGCTTTGTGATGAATCTGGGCAAGGATGCTACTCTCCTCGGACTTCACTTCAATCCCCGTTTTGATGCTCATGGCGATGTGAACACCATCGTGTGCAACTCAAAGAAGGTGGAAGAGTGGGGTGCAGAGCACAGGGAGACTGTCTTTCCTTTCCAGAAAGGGGGCACAGCAGAGGTGAGGCATGCATATATTTATATATATACTCTCTGTACATGCTCTGGTGAAGGGAGGGTGTTTGGCACAGGACACCCAACTGCAAGGGCTGTCTCAGGGCTGTCTGTACACAAGATGGCTGGCTTCTCCTGCTTGGCCAGTGCCACCACTCAGAGCTCTGAGCACTGATGGAGGGTGGGGATCAAATGTGCAAGCTCCATCTGGCTCAAAGATGTTACTGTTGAACAGAGCAGGGAATGGGCATCTCTTGGGAGACCAGAATAACACTCCTGCTGTTGATGAACGGGTTATTCCACTGAGCTTGTTCACCCTGTGAAGCAGAGGGGAGAGCCTTGAGGAAACTTTCTCTAACTTTTCCATTTGCCTTGCAGATCACTTTTGGTGTCAACCAAAATGATGTGACAGTCCACCTGCCAGGCCACCAGTTCACATTCCCTAACCGGCTTAACCTCTCTGTCTTTGACTACTTTGATACACAAGGGGACTTCACACTCCAGTCCCTCAGCTGGGAATAACTTCCTCTGACACCTCCATCTCAAAGATACAGAAAAAACAATCAATAAAGAAGAGTTTTGGTGTACTAAGTCTCAAAATCTAATCTGCTTAATATTGCAAGTCCTCATGTGTTGGGCACCTTGCTGGGTGGATAGGGGTAGCCAGTTTTGCTTGAGTGCCATAAGTGGATGCAATTGTCCCAGCCTTGGTCCTTGAAAGTCATGGATGGAGAAGAGGATGAAGGTTAAAATCCTGGGAAGACAGAAGGTTAAAAATCCAAGGAGAGTTGCAGGAGGAGGCATTGGGGTGAATTGTCACTGGGGGGAGAGTAAAAGCATCCTTTAAGTGAAGTCACCCACTGTTGCAGTCTAGACTGACACCCTACACTGCCTGAACAAATTAACTCTATCTCTATCTAAAATAAGCACCCCTGGCTGACATCAGATGGCATTGAGTGGCTGTGCTAGGTGAGTCTAGTGGGGCATGGAATGAGGGGAAAGTCTTCAACTGTGCAAGTTTTGGCTGCAGCCTTCTGTAGAGGCTGGTCCTACTCCTGTGTCTGCTTGGGACCTCTTACTGCTGTATGGAGACAGTAGAAAAGCTGCCTTGCTGGGTGTGGCAGAGCACGTAGAGGGTTCCTCATCCAAATCATTTCTTCCAGTAACTGCAGAAGCACAAACTGTTGCGCTGTGGCACATGAGGGCAGTAACATGGAGGTGTCTGGTTTTATTCTGCCCCTTGTACTTTGCCTGTTCCATCCAGAGCTGAGGGAGGCAGCAATGTCCAGCTGGAGTGTGGGGTGCTAAGGATGTGGGCACTGTGCTTTTGTTCCCATTTTACTTGGCCCAATTAACCTGAGCACTTCTCAGTCTAAACTGAGGCTAGACTTTGAGGAGTCTGAGGCAGTCAGGCATGTTTGATGGTACTGCATAGGTGCCTTGGGGACTCTCAGTCTAATGCTGCCTTGGCACTCTGTTGAGCATGCTGTGCCTGGTGGGTATAGGAAAGGTGGGGTCTGCCCTATCCACAGTGTACAGCAGTTACCACGTTGGTCTGGGATGAAAGGCTTGGCCACAAGCAACACAAAGCACTAACAAGTTGATGTACTACAGGATTCCCTGCAGGCCTGGCTGGGCTAATTCCTCACATTAAGCAGCTGCAGAGCAGCTGGAGAACAGGGACTTTCCCCTACAGCAGCCGTACCTGCTGTTCTTATTTCATAATTCATGAGGCTCTGCCAGGTCCTGTGTCCTAGGTACACATGCAGAGAGGCTGGGCTGCTAGGAACTGTGGGTCTGAGGAGAAAGAGGGTTAAGATGAGAGCTTAGCTGAAAGGTAGGAACACATGGGGTGTACAAGCAACGTGAGGCTCTGCAGCTGGATCTCTCTTGAAGTCCTGTGTTGCCTATCCAAAGCCCATCTGCTTTGGATGATCACATCACACTCTTTTTAGGGCTACATCTTTAATGTAAACACGACACCTAGCATTGCCACCCTGTGCATAAGCATGGAAGGGGGACAGCATAGCCTGGGGACTCTTCCCATGGGGTCATAAGGATGAAGCCATCCTTTCTGGAGAAGAGGGGTTCAGCAGGATGGAAATGAGACATGCTAGGCTAGATGGTCTCAAGGCAAGAGACCTGGCTCAGTTTACACAGTGGTGTTGACACAGTCTGGCAGACTGGGGTACATTTGGTAGGGCAGAGAATTGGGTATTTTCCTCAACCACAGCAGGGCCATGGTGCTGGTGAGGATACCATGAACTGTCATGATGGATGCAGAGGCGAGCTCTCTCCTTGCAGCTTCCTCTGCTGGGCTGATCTTGAAAGCTAAGCAAATGTACTGGACTCCCTGGGCTGTACTACACGGGAATCTCGCAATGCCTATTAATTGCACTTGGCAATCTTTCTTTAGATTCTTCGAAGATTTTTTTGTGATGGTTTCTTGAAGAAAGCTCAGTGGTAGTTTTACCACAGGAACATGAACCTTAGTGAGGTCTCCTGCTAGCGTGGCTGTTTCTTGAAGTGACTCACTGTTCTTGTGAAATCTATGACTCACTGTTGTCCTGACTTTGTTATGCTTTGGCCTGTTGCTAGCAAGGAGATGAGGGGTGGCAAAGGTTTCCCAGATATATAATTTAGACATATCGAAGCTGACTGCTCCCTTCCACCCACTCCCCAGACTTGTGCAAGGTGAGGGCTGAGGGATCTGAGGATGGAGCCAGGATCCCTGAGACAAGCACTCTCCCTGCCCAGCTGAGCAGGATGAGCAGCCATGCAAAGGGGAAAGCGCTGCAACAACACCAATGGAAGACACCGCACGCTGGCATGGAAGGTGACACACCTTTATTTCTCAACGTGACCCCAGCCAAAGGTCAGATGTTCCCAGCTTGCTCACCCCTCACTTTCCCTCACAGACCCCGACAACTCCCTGAAAGCCAGGGGGATGCTGCGGCTTCCTGCAGCAGGCTGTGCCACGCCCGTCCCAGCGTGGCCAGGGCGCCGGCGGTAGCTGCTGGCAAGCAGGGTGTAGAGGAAGGGGTTGACACAGCTGTTGCCATAGGCCAGGCAGGTGACACCGAAGTTAAGGTAGGCCTGGGCAGTGGGGCCGATGCCCAGCCCCTCTCTCTGGTACAGCCTGGCCAGCTGCCAGGCCCAGAAGGGGAGGAAGCAGGCCCAGTAGGCCACCACGATGGCGGAGATCCTGGAGAGGAGCCGCCGGGCAGGGGCCCGGCCAGCCACCGGCAGCCCCAGGCCCCAGGCCGAGGACTGGTACGCCCGGGCCAGGCGGGTGTAGACGATGCCCAGCACCGTGCCGGGTGCCAGGACGCTGGTGGCGAACAGCACCGTCAGGTAGAGCCGGAAAGCTGATGGCGTCCAGGTGGGGACGCAGATGCGCTTGCGGGGGCCGTCCCCCTCCCGCAGCTGAGTCATCACCATCATGGGGGCCGAGAGCAGGAGCGAGAGGAGCCAGAGGACGGCGCTGGCCGCTTTGCGGTAGGCATTGCTGGCCCGCCTGGCCCGCAGAGGCTTGGCCACCGCCCAGTACCTCTCCAGGCTCATGGCGGTCAGGAGGAAGATGCTGGCGTGCATGGTGAGGAGGTCCAGGCTGAGCAAGAGCCTGCAACCCACATCCCCAAAGAACCAGTCGTGGGCAAAGTAGGTGCAAACCACAAAGGGGATGGTGGCGAGGTACAGGAGGTCAGCCAGGGCAAGGTTGATCACATAGACCCTCAAGGAGCCTGCTGAGCAGCCTGCCACCCTGCCAGAGGCCACTGCCACTGTGTAGATGTTCCCCACCATCCCAGTGAGGCACATGACCAGCAGCACTGCACCCAGCGGCCCCGTGACCAGGCTGTCCCCTCCCAGGATATTGCTGTCATCACCCCCGCCACTGCTTTCCTCCAAGAAACCGCCACCCTTGGGATCCTCTCTAGGACCCGGGCTGATGAGAGAAGGGTTGTAAGACATCTTTGGGTAGGCTGAGCAAGAACAAATCAAACTTTCAGAGACCTGTTCCTTCCTCCTTCCTCCTGCCTTCCGCCCTCGCTGTACGGGGCACGTCTGTCCTTAACAGCAAAGCAGCCAAGGGAAGAATGGGGAGAGTTCATCAGACACAGACAGGGTGCTCCAGAGAAGTCTGTTCCTCACCTCCAGCTGCCCAGTCCATTTTGCTGATGTTGACACTGCCTTTTCCTTCGAGAACCAATATAAGCAATATAAGCAAGATAACCTCTGCCAGCCAGGAGGAAATGTCTCTTTTCTTCACTAGCTCATCCTTTGTTGCTTCTCCAGAGTTTGCTGGGCCCACAGAAACAGTGGAGGAGCAAAGTAGGTTTCTGCTCCCAAGTCTGTGACACCTCAGCTCAGACAGACTTTGGAGAGGTGGGCTCTGCCCCGCTGAACCAACCCCCTGAGAGCTGCCTCGACCACTGCATGGAGGAATGTGCCTGACTCACAGCTTCACACACCGGTGTGAATACAGTTCCTAATTTATACTGGGCTTTTAGCCACTAGCTGAGGAGCCCCACTGGCTCCCTCCTCTTACTGGCAGACATGCTTTCTTCCCCCTTATCTTCCTGCACCTGCTCCGTTTTCCTTCTTGCTCTTGATTGCCTTTCTTTTTCCTATTTCTCTGTGTGCAGTTGTCCTCATTTGAGACAGGAGACAACAGAGACAGGACTCCATAATATGGCAAAGAGGGTGGAAAGCATCATGCTGTGGCTTTAGAAGGGAAACAAGGGCCAGCCCTGGAAATGCAACAGGCAGGGAGCAGCCACACAGCTCTCTCTAACCAAGCCAGACTGAAAGAACCTGTCCACCACTCCTCAAGGACAACAGAGCCCTTTGAGCCCTTGGATGTTGTAGATGTATTCCCCAGTTTGCAAGCAGGCCCACCAGATGGTAGGACATCTCACATTTTCTGTCCTGGCCCTTTTCCACCTTTGCCCTCAAGTCAGCAGCAAGCTCCTAAAGACTCAAAGGACTGGATATTTTAGACTCGGTCTTTCCTTCCTCTCCACAAAAACCATCCTCCTCCTCTAAGCTTTCCCCCTCCTTCCCTGGAAGCCCCGGGAAGCTGCCTCTCCTCGGAGCAGGGAGCAGAAGCCCATTTCGTAGGCACCACCGCCTTCTAGCGAGACACCATCACATGACACCCACGCCCGATGTTACCCTGCCCTTTCCTCACTCACACCTGAGCCTCGTTGTCTCAAGGAAGACACGGTGGGACGGAACTTGCAGAGCAGAGACAGATGTGCCGTACTACACGTACTCTGGTGCTAGTTCAGCGTTTCAGGCCACTCCAGCCACACTCTTTTGCATCATCAGTGTACTAGTTTCATTGTGGCTGAGCAAAATGCCTCTGCTCATATCCAGCAGTGGTAATTCAGCAGCAAACGGGAGGAGGAGGGAGGCATCCCATCAATACTCCCCTCACTGTGCAATGACCTTTGGTTTTCAGAAAAATCATGCTCCAAACTGGGAGAGATCAGCATAATGCAGTGAAAATATACTTTTAGGTGGATATTTCCATTGCACCATGGCAGCAGGGTGAGTGATACTTCTTCTCATCTGGGAAGTTGATGCTCCCAACAGATTGTGGTGGTCTTGGCACAGAGTGGGATCCCCAGCAAAGCAGAGGGGCACCGTGAGTCTGCTCATTTGGCTCTGATGGGAATAATCACAGTCCACATTGTATTTCCACCAGGAAGTACGATGAACAGCTATGGCTTTTTGTTTGATCGTCTGTGCTTTTTTCCAAGAAACAACCTCATACCTCAGCAGTTAACAGGTCAGCTAGTTTAGGAAGTTAAAATAAATTACAATGGGATTTTTTTATTTATTTCTTTAGGAGCTAATTAAAATACTGGTTGTCTCATTAATTCCAGTTAGCTCCCCTTAACACGAGATACCTCTCACACTGCCTGCGTAAAACTGCAAACACATCAGATACAACAGTCACCAGCATAATTCAGCTACTTCTTCCAACACGTGAAACACAGCTCTCCCAAGAGAGCTTTAAGAGATGAGCTTTAAGACATGAATCATGGGTTGATTTAGTGTTTTAGGCTCTTACTAATAGAACAAGAACATACAGACCTCCCCTGTAATACTACTGCATACAATGATATGTATGTGTTATATACAAGATAAACAAATCTTGTTTATGTGCAGGTCAGGATCAAAGCGCCAGGCCTTTAACACACAGAGAATGAGGGAGCAGAGATCCATGTATTACTATATTCAGGCATCAACGCTAGGCTCTAGTAGAGACAGCAGACTCTGAACTCTATACATGTTATCAGCTCCTCTCTGCAAGACCCAACCCCCCTCCATCGGTTTGACAGAGACTCAAGTCTGGCAGCTGATCTTCAGTGGCATGAATATCCCTGACAGTATCTTCCCTAGGGCAGTATTCTGCCTCCATCATTTTTTATGTGCGCACACACACATTATCCACATACCCAAATGTATATCCACATTATTTTTGAGACGATCTCTTAATCTTCTCTGAAGCATTTGGTGGAAGGTCTGCACACAAACGTTGCCTGACAAAGCTTTCAAGCCCATACACGGCAGAAGGAAACAGGCCTCACATGTGGCTGTTAGGTTACATCTTTTAAGTGACCTTACTCAACCACCGCACTAACTGATCAAATGTCTAGATGTTTCACATCTCTGTCACCAGCAGGTATGATATTTCTTGTAAAAAACAGGCTGTTTTAGTCCAGCAGCCCCTGTAAGCCACTGGGGTGCCTGGCTCCAGCCAGGCAGCTGTTTTCTTGCTTTTCTCTTCAAGCTGTTTTCTTGTCAGGTGGGTGGCTGTCTGCAGTTTCATGCAGGAGTGATGCTAGGTTCCATGTCCAACACAGTAAGTGCCAAAGTTTTCAAGACCCGAATGACAGGCAAGACCTGTCAGCATCCAGTCTGATCACAGCAATTTAACAGGGACAGGTTGTACTGAGGATTCAGATGCACAAAATCTTGCATTTGAAAAGAAGCAGCTTAATCGGGCCCTCAAAACAAAGTGGATATTCTATGGGGGCAAAAGTGCTTTGAAGGGTGCTCCAAGAGCACTGTGTTTCTCTGATGTCAATCTCCTCTCCTGTCCTGACAGCCACCCAAGAGGACCAGGTAGAGTCGAGTCATAGTGAGATTCCTGCATGGATTCCTAGGATTTAAACTTGAAGTAGGCTTCAACTGTAGTGAAGAAAAAAGGTGGTGCATTAAGGCAAAACCCTGAATGGGAGTGGCAGGAGGGGGAGAAAACAACATCCAGGCACTTACTTGCATATTCCTGTGGTGTCATGGCCTGGTTGATGACACTAGTGAAGGCTCTGATCCACTCCAGCTGGTCAGTCTCTGTCTCACAGGTGAAGAGGTATTCCCGGTCAGGGGTGACAATGGTGATGCCATAGTGCCAAGAGAAGTTTCCCTGTGTCCCTGAAGGCAATCCCTTCTGGACGCTATATCCATTCTCTCCACTGCCCACAAATACCTCACCCTTAGCAAATGCGTCCTGCACATCAGGAGGGAAAGACAGTGATTTATGGAATCCCAGAAGAACAAGAGAATCATTACAATGCACCTAAGGACAGGAGGAGAGTATGTGAGGATCAGCAAAACGTTTTGGAGGTGGTCAGGGGATTCAGAAGAGCAGTGAGTCTGTGCTCAAAGGCAGTAGTGAAAAGGAAAAAATAAGGGCATAAATCTCAAGAGGTCTGAGAGAGGAACTGCTGCTCTCATCTCTGTGTCACCCCCCATCACCACCTTTACACTGCTCCCCTCCCTGTTCCCATTGTTTGCAGGCAGTGAAACAAATACAGAAAGCATGTGATGAACCAAAATGGATGGAAAGGGGAAGACCTGGAGTTCATCCATAGCAGCTGGGAAACCTGCAAGCCACCCTTCCTGCGGAGCACAGACTCTGTGTGCACTTTGACCCTGCCCTCAGCACCGCTGCCTGCAGCTGCCCGGCGGTCACATCTCGCTCTCACCAGAGGATCCTTGAAGTACATGAGCCTGCGGTGATCCAGCGTGAACCAGCGCTTCTTAAAAGCCTCTCTCTGCTGTGAAGGGAAGAGGCGACGTGTGAGGGGACAGTGCCCTCTGCTGCGAGCAGTGCGAATGGATACCCCAAACTCATCCCAACCGCTTGAAGCAAGCCCCTGCCTTAACAGCAACCTCCTCCTCGCCCTTTCTGAGCTGAGAGTGGGGGTCAGGATCGGGCTATTCAATCCCAGCTGCTGTCCCCAACTCTTGAACTTCGATGAAGGACCCCAGAGTTGAGACAGGAGAAATCTGGACACTAAATACCTGTAAGGTCATGCACCCACAGACACATGCAGAGAGATCTGTCGCTCTGGGAGAAAGCAGGGAGTCTGGCTTCATCTACTTTCACATGTGTCCTTCCCCTTCCTTTTATTCTCCCCTCCCTTGGTGCACACACACTGTTACCACGGGTGTCTAAAGAGTCAGGGGGGAATGAGGAAACAGCAGGAGAAAAACATTGAAGTAGGGAAAGCCAGTGGTGCTCTGGCAGACCCCTGTTAGATTTTTTCTGCCATAGCAGCTCACCTTGGGACCAGTCTTCTCCATGTATCCCTCCTTCAAGAAGTTTCTCGTCAGACGATTTTTAATCTGACAAAATGGCAAGAGTAACATTCACTTAGCTGTGCCTCTTCGCTATTCATTTCCCTCCACCACCCTTCTATTCCCCCAAATTCAGTCACCTTCTAAATTTATATTTCCCAAACTGCCTAGCTAGGCATCGCTTCTGCCTCCAAAATGTCCAGAAACAGTAGAGAGCAACTGTTTTCTGATGACCACAGGCCCTTTTAAAAACACCTTGTCATCTATCTTTACCCTGCAATTTTCTCATCCCTACCTGGGGTTGCAACAGTAACTAATGAGCTCTTTTATCATATAAGCAGCGGGAGACCCAGCACGGCGCTGCAGTGCTGCCTTACCTCATTATCGCTGGCAATGGGAAATGCTACCTTCAGGTAATGGAACTGCACAGAGCGGATGGCGTTGAACCAGTCCACTACCTCCTGAGGATGGAACAGGACAGGACAGAAAAGGGCAGGACAGAAAGCTTAGCCAGAGCAACAGTGGGCCATCTAAATTCACCCAGCTGCACCCAGCCCTGTGTTAACTACAAACACAGCTCTCCCTCCGCAGCATCTCCCTCACACGCACACAGCCAGCACTGCTGCCCCATTCCCCACATGCACAGGCAGCACATCTTCTACAGAACTCCTCCCACACAAACCAACTCAGCCAGTGCTCCTGCCCTGCTCCCTGCAGCAAAACTCTCTCACAGACACACAAACAAAGAGCCAGAACCCCCACCCTATTACCTGCAGCAACTCACACTCACACACCCCATCCTACCCATGTTTCATACTATTTAATATCAGTAACTCCTCAAAGCACCTCAATGCCTTTGCAGAGTTTGATGCTAAAACCAGATACCTTTCCACTTTCATGGTAGACAAATATATTCCGGGTCTTATTGTCTTTGAGATAGGTGATCTGCAGGCCGTTGGGGTTCCCAATCTTCTCTGGCTGGAATGTAGCATTGATGACATCTATTTTAACATTGATTTTGGGTTCTTTGGCCTGAAAACAGAATGGCATTGATCATGCATGAGCAATCCTAGAAGGAAAGAGACCTGAGCTACTGACTCAGTGAGGTAAGGCAGGGTCAGAGGCCTGACCCAGGTGGAGAACCTTGTACTTGGCCTTTTCAAACCTTCTGAGGTTCATGTCAGCCCACATCTGGAGCTTGTTCAGGTTCCTCTGGATGGCATGTCCTGCTTCTCCATACCCTGACCCATTCCCTCCCTTGTGACAGCAGTTTAGCTCTTGCCCCATTCATTTCAGAGAGATGAATCAGCAGAAAAGCAGCTCTCCTCAAAACCAACCAGAGAAAAGGTTTTTGCTAACTTGGCTCACAGTGGGGTGAGGTTGGTTCCAGGAATGGTGCAGGATTACACATCCAGGCAAATGGATAGGAGTGAAGTGAAAGATCAGTCCTTTTCTCAGTAGTGAGGGAAGCACAAAGGGAGAGCATGAGGAAAAGTCACTCTGACAGTAGGAAGGGGACTCTTCTCCTTAGCGACATGTTTTGTTATCATCCCTGAGCTGGGATGAGCAAGGCAACCTCAGAAACACGTGTAGGAAATCAGAATATCTCTGTGACCCCGCTGCTCTGGGTGGAGTACGCACTGAGGTGGGAGTTGACCACCATACTCACATCCTGCTTGGTGAAATACTTCAGACATCCCTCTCTCTCAGACAAGAGGAACTTGCGGGGTAGGAACTGCCCGTTGTCTCGACCTCTCTTCCAAAGGATGCCTTCCTTCACCCCTAGGAGCAGAAAAGCCACTTATAATAGCATTCTCCCACAGGCATGGTAGGCATCAGAGAGCTGCATGCAGCCTGGGGCCCAGCCACCCCTCTAGGACAAAGAACATGATGACAACTACTGTTGCTGAGAATAAACACTTCAGATGTTTCACCTCTGACTTACAACTAAAGATGGTGGTGTTCCCATGTTTGTAGGGCAGATAAGCACTCACCAAAAGACATTCCCAGGTTCTTCCCACCTCCTAGTCCTGCTCCTACTACTACTTCTGACTGTGTGAGAGCTGTCTCCTGTGAACACTAGAGTCCTGGCCTATGCAGATTCTGGTGTGGGACCAGAACTCTTCCCACTTGACTCTGCAGGCTCTTGGGCTCCAATGCCCTTTGTCACAGGACGGGCAGTGCCATTTCAAGGACAACTGCCATGGTTAGAGGGGGTGGCATGCAGCAGGACAGATATTCCTTATTGTAGATGACTGTCCCCACCAAGACATCAAATGCCTTTGAAAAATGCCATGTGGTAACACCAGGCTTTTAAGCTACCTGTGGCAGTGCCAGCCTATGTTTTCCACAATTTAACACCCCCAAAACTAAGCCCTGTAAGTACCAGTTGGGTTCTCAGGAGTGCTTGTGGGACTCACAACACTGACACCTCATGATGCTCAGAAGTTTCCAGCAAAGGCAACAGGCAGGATGTTTTGATGCTGTGTTCTGCTCTTACCATCAGAATATGGCAGCTGTTTTCCCGGCTCAGTAAATTCTTTGCGTTCATATTTGGCCCGTATCCACTGTTCTCTCAGCACTCTACGGAGAGAGGTGACAGGTAGCTCAGAAATGAACCAGAGGAATTATAGGAACAGAGAACTGCCCTTCCCCCTTTTCTTCTGTATGCAGCAACTTACTGGCAGTCATTGTAGGTTGGCTGGTAATAGTAAATAGGGATGTGAGCTTCATATATGGCTTTAGTCACAGCGTTCCCATGCTTGGCCAGAAACTGCAGAGTTAGATAGAGGGTTAGTGCCTTGCCTTTGATGCAGACTCATATGTTGGACCTTTTCTCTCCTGACCCACTACAGGGCTAGATGCATATCAAACTCCAATGGAGCACTCTCTTTCCCCTCCATTGCAACATCCAAGCAGTCTGGCTGCAGGAAGGTGGGTTTCAAAGGTCTCATCTACTCTCAGACATTACAGTGATTGCACCTGAATCAACAGAGTGCCATAAACGGCACTTCCGTGAGGCTGGGTGCACATATATTCAGTGGATTTGCTGCCATGCCCCACATCTCGTGCTGAGAGTTCAACAAGAGCTCTGCAATACCATCTTGAAGGACATTCCAGCCTCTTCCAAAGAGCAACAAGACACAGATTACTTTCTTTGGATCTCCAGAATCCCCTGAAGATTAGTGAGTTGAGGGGGCTGTAACAGGGAGAAGTCAAGTGTCTCATAAGTGCCATTTTTCTCAAGAGATCTTATTATATGTGGAAACTTTTCTTGGAGAATGGAATTGCCCAAGATTTTCCCCTTGGACTGCTGAAATCAAGAGGAGACATTGAGGCTGGATAGTCTTGGCCAGTGGAAAACAAGACCCTAACAAAGACCCTAAGCCTTAGTAAGATACATTGCAAGAGCTCTGCATTTGCCATTAAATTAACAGGACATGAGGAGACACATGAGGCAAGTGTATCCTCCCTCTCCCAGTGGGTTGTGGGGAGCTACCCCCAATTATGAGTAGAAAAGAGACTGATTAAACCAGATTACATTCCAACTCTGTGAGAACTAATTTTGCCAGGACACTGAGTGTATAGCCTAGTCCAAACCACCTGCCAACCCCATTGCAACAAAGATCTCACCTGCACCTGAGCATCATCCCAGTAGTCCATCTTCAGAGATTTGACTTTACTGATGCTAGGGATGTTGCGGTGAATTCCTGAACAGCTGAGGCATATAAAGACACCCAAAGTAGAGGATGCCCAATCAGGATCTGAGAATATGGAAAAGGGTATAACTAGAAGCAGTGAATATCCCTGGGAGATAAGTCTCGCCTGAGAATGTAGTCCTGAGAAACAGGGAGCTGGTGACCAGAGTTTCATCTGAACTGAGTAATTAACACTCAGGGCATGGATGCCAGTCAGGAAAAAACATAGCTATTAGTCCCTCATTCCCCATTCCAATCACTTTGATTGAATTTCTAATGACCTGTATCTTGAAAAAACCCAAAGTGCTCTGTGAACTCCCTTAGTGTAAAGGATCACCTTTAGGATGAAAATGAAACCACTTCTGTGAGAAAACCCCACAAGCTGTTTAGCGCATCACAGCAAACCCCTAACACTGTTTAGCTCAGGAAGTGGAAAACAACCTTGAATCTAAAACTCTCCTGGAATAATTAAATAGGGCAAAGTGGTACTAATTTGCCCAGTCTTAATTTGGCTTGGGTAGTACACTCCTTTTGGAGGTGTATGATGGGTGCTTTTAGCAAAACTTGTAAGACCTCAAACTGGGTACACTTCTGAGAGGGCGAGCCCATAAGTAAATGAAATTTCCTAGGCAACTGTGGCAGGTTGTCAGTTCAGAGCTGAGTCATGGCAAAGACAATGCCCTCCTGAATCATGCCTTCTTTCTGGAGAAGTTAGGATTTCACTGGGAGCTTTCCTGTCAGGTCCTGACTGGGCATGACCTTGCTTTGCATTTGAGATCTGACATGACTACAACCCACGGTGCTGCAGCTATGCAGCCCCTGCTAATCTGGCACTCCCACATCCCTGTCCTTCCCACCAGTGCTGAGGCAGCATCTTCTCCCTCCTCCCTTGCCAACCCACCTCTAGGGAGAAGAAATGAATACCCAGAGTGATGCCTCCCCTTTCTCTCCACCCCAGGGTCCTGCGCAGTCCAGATAGCCAGCACAAAGTGGCTGCTAGGGATTCAGCCCCAGCTCCTTGCTTCCAACTCTTCCTCCAGCATCCTTCGGGGACTCACCTGGCTTCCTGCAGTCTGCACACAAAGAGTTCTCCGCTCTTTTCCACACTTCCTTCAGGGTCTTCATGCTCCGCTCGTTTCCTCCAGCCATCACCTCGGAATGGTATCCCTCCAGGCAGGGCAGGACAGGGCCAGGAGGGCAGCTGCCTGCCCCTTGTGCACCTGCAGGCCAACCCACTGCGTTATCCAGGAGAGGAGCCACCAGGGAGACAAGCTCTGGCAGACAGAGGGAAAAGAGGAAGGCAAGAGAAGCCTAAGGTTAAGGTTAATGGAAAGGTTACAGAGGCCTGTCGGTGCACCTGAGCGGGCTGAGCACAGGCAGGGGCAAAGAGGTTGGAGGCTGAAGTGCACCCAGGCTGTTCGTGAGGAGTGAGGAGGAGGAGTAGACCTGCCCCATGGGCGTGGAGGGAAGTGCAGCAATTAACCACAGAACTGGTTTTTCCGCATTTCTGCTGGTGAAAGGATAGGCCAGGAAAAGAGCGCAAGCAGCAAGCAAGCTGATAAAGGAAAGCTGGCTGTGGACAAGTGACTGCCAGGCTGTGACAGGACTCCTGTCAGGACTCGTCATGCTGTGTGGGCTGGGGGGGCTGGCTTTGGCTGCTCCCACAACACTTCGGAAGTTTAGTCAGCTGGCCACCACGGGCCATTACACCCATTTTTAAGGTAAGAACAAGGGAGCAATGAGGGTTCAGGAGTTCAGCCAATGTCACTCGAAGCCATCAGAACATGGCAGTCTTGATGCCACCACCAACTCACGCCAGAACCTCTCTCCACCACTACAGAAATCGTGGCTCTCCAGCCAGATGCTGCGACTTGGACACAGCATCAGAGCCAAGACCCATCTCCACAATTGCCTTCCCGGATAAGAGGAGCAGCATGTGCTCTGCTAACACCAAGAAATGTCAATAGCTTGAAATAAACTCAGGACTCTACTGAAGAACGCTCAGTTGAAGAACTGCAGATGTTAAATATTCGGAAGAGTGACATTTATTAAAGAAATGTAGATGTAAAACACTCTGGAGTGTCAGAACAAGTCTCGGGCTGTGAGATCGGGTGCTACACTGCCACAGCCTGCATACACTGCCCTGTTCTCCGCACAAGGCAGCCCCGCAGAATCTTTTGCTGGGAGGAAGCTGAAGAGGAGTGCAGCCGGAGGCTCCCATGCCTGAAGCAAACCCCAGGCTGGCCTCTAGGGCCGGGAAAAGGCGCCTGCGAGCTCGGTGCTGCCGGCCCGGGGAGCGGCGGACAGGACTGCCGGCGTTCCGGCGGAAGGGGCGGGCGGCGGCAGCAACGTGGGAGCGCCATGGGCCGCAGGAAGAACAAGAAGGGTCCGGGCGGCCGCGAGGGGCGGCTGGTGGTGACTTTCGACGAGGAGCGGCGGAGGTGAGGCCGGGCGGGCCCCGGGGCGGGAGGCGGGGAAGGAAGGCATCCCTCGGCGGCTAAAAGCCGGGCGGTTCCGTGTTGCCGGCGGCAGGGAGTACCTGACCGGCTTCCACAAGCGGAAGGTGGAGCGGAGGAAGGCGGCGCTGGAGGAGATCAAACGGAAGCTGAAGGAAGAGCAGAGGAAAATGAAAGAGGAGGTGAGGGAAGGGTCTTGTGCCCCCCTGGCCCGGGCGGGCAGTGAGCGGGGAGGAGGGGCGGGCAGAGGCGCCGCATGACCTGTTTCTGTTCCTCAGCGGCACCAGGAGTATCTGAAGATGCTGAGCGAGAGGGAGGAGGCGCTCGGTACGTGCTGGGCCATCGGTGGGGAGGGAGGAGGGCGCCCGTGGTCCGGCAGCCTTGACTGGTGTTGGGAGCTGGGGCAGGGATGCTTGCACTCTGGCCCACAACAACAGCTGCTCGGCTCTGTCGTGCTCCCCAGACAAGCTGGGCAGCAATCTGAACGGTGACCCCGCAGCCCTCTGTCCCGCGAATCATGAGGCTTGTACAGGAAGGAAGGAAGGAGCAGGAGGACATCTCCAAGGTGTCACCAGGTCCCCTCAGGGGGGAGAAGGAGCTTGCCGTCCAGGCTTGCAGTGCCAAGCCCCTCTGCCCTTTATCTCTGCATGCCAAGGCCGGGTGTCGCCCCTGCCCAGCACGGTGCATCAGGAACAAGTGAGTTTATCCCGTGAAAAGCTGGGCACTTTGCAGCGCAGGATTTCTTGTGTTCCCAGAGGAGGCTGATGAACTGGAGCACTTGGTGACATCGCGGACAGAGTCTGTGAACATCGACCACCCAAACCACATCGTAACGGTGACCACCATCAGTGACCTGGACCTCTCGGGGGCACGCCAGCTGGGACTGACCAGCCCCTTGGTAAAGCCTCTTGCTGCCTCTCTGTATCAGCTGTACACACTCCTAGGGCTGGTGGTCCCTGAGTATTTCCAAGGCCTTACAGCTGGCTGGGAACAGGGATGAAAAGGGATACTCATAACTTTTATATTTTCCCACAATTTAAATTGGGCTTCTAAAGAGAAGGAAATGTTCTGTGTGAATAGCTCACTCCCAAACTCCCTGGAATCCTTTGTTAGTCCTGACTGACCCTGGTTAAGGAAAAGTGTTACTGGACTGGATGGCAACAGTGTAATACTTTAAAAGCTGATGCAAGACACGCAGCAACATTTCAGACTTTGCTGTGTGGTCTGTCCTTGACCTCTTTCCTGTGTCCTGTTCAGAAATATTGTTGTTAGCATGAGGAGGCATTTCTCTCTCCATAGTTCTCTCCATAGGCCCGTGCTTGGACCACAAATAAGGAAACCATTCAGTTCAGGTTGTGGTCACTTTTATTGTCAAAACACATTGTAACTAAGATCTCGTATTTGTTTCATAGAGACTCTCAGGTATTGGTTGTGCTTACATGTGTAATGTCATCTAATCTGAAAATCCGCTCAAAGGGGCCTTGATAGTAATTTAAGCAAAAGCCAAGGCCTTTGGTTCATTCAAGTTTAAACTTCGATCACACGACCATTAAGTTCATGATGAAGTTTTTGGATCTTGGGGTGGATTACCGTAGGACATCTTTGGTTGTGCCTTTCCGCAGGACTGCAATAGGAAACCTTGACACTTGGACAGAGAGGCGTGTGGAGAATTAAAAAATCTTCATCTGTGACTAGTTAGTTCACAAAACGGGGTGAAACCAAGAAGGCAGTGGAAACGCCAGAATTACAAAAGTACTTTCTTTTTAAGGGAAAAACTGATGGATCTGAAGAAGAGAAAGGGGAAGAGGTGGCGAACAAGCCTGTGAGAACAATGCCCAAGAAGTCCAGAAACCCTTTCCTGTCTGAAAAGTATGTACAGATCCCTTCAGGCCCTGGCTGTTCGGCTCTGGAAGCTGATGGGAATGTTGGGCTCCGGGATGCGCGGCGCGGCCGCAGGCGGCGGGGGCCGGCAGGGGGCGCTGTCGGAGCGCATCCCGCTCCGCTCCGGTGCCGCGGGAGCAGCGGGAGCAGCGGGAGGAGCCGCAGGAGCCGCAGGAGGGTGGGCTTCGTCCTCACCTCTTACCCAGTCCTTCATCGCGGCGCGTTCCGCAGCGTGCTGAGCTGTCTCTAGGGTTGAAGGTCAGAGGCTCCTGAAGCTGAAAGCTCAGGCGTTCTCCACGTTTTTCAGTATCCAGGTTTTACGGCTGCTTTGAGGGTGTGGAGAGTTACTTTAACTCTGTGGGGTTGGGCAGCACAATGCTCACAGCATTAAATTTTGTTGTTACTGCACGTGGAGACTTGCAGGTCTCCTGCATAGCTTAGAGTCCCTCTGGGACTTGCTGTGTCTGGCATCCATTCCTGCTGGGCCACACAGAGTTCTCCAGCTATTGTTGTGGTGTTGCCTTGTTTCTGTAGGCTTTGGCCCCCAAACATTTTTCTCTTTCTGCCTTGCACAGAATCTCTTCTCTTACTGCCACGTTGCACATGCACAGCCAGAAAAAGACAAAAGGAAAGAGATCCCAACGTGGGCAAGGCCCACGTAAGAAAATCCAGAAGTCCAGCACAGGGCGAACCACCAAGACTCAGCGTCGGAGGCTGACTGGCAAAATGGGCCGTGACCAAGATTAACAGAGAAACTAATGTTCAGACCACCAGCTGGGAGGGACAGTGCTCCAATCTTGGCCTGCTGCTCTTCAGGACCCTGTCATTGTGGGCAAGCACCTTGTTTACATGGCGTTCTGACTAGCTGTGAATCCAGCACAGCCTTTCTGTAGCCTCCTGAGCACTGGCCAGGGTGACTGGACAATCTACCCATTTATTTTTGCAGTGATCTCCAGCTAAGTGTCTGCGTGCCACAGAATCTCTTGGAAACTTCTGCTGAAGGTCCTGTTCTCTGTTTGGCATAACAGTTCTGTCCTCGGTCCCCCCTCTTTCAGAGCTGATACTTGCCTTTATCAAAAAAGAGGATCTGGGGCAGAGTGTAGCAGGCACATCATTGTCAGGTCAGTTTGAGAGACTTGGGAGAGCTCTGCTTGCACTCCTGCATCAGTGCCCTGGCATTTCTGCTGTGCAGTAAATCCTTTTTCCATGGAGACATGGTGTCATCTTGTCTCCTGTGTTTCTTCACACAACACAGTGCCACACCTGAATGCAGGGGTACTTTTTGTTTGGTACTTGTGCCAGGTGAAATTGGGTAACTTTGTGAATAAATGTGAAGTCATTTTGCTAAGGAAAAAAAAATCTGTGACTTATTTGAAGCATAACAGGAACTGTGCTAATGCCAGTACCAGCTGGAAGGAGGGGGAGGTAATTCCTGGTGTTTAAAGGATACTGAAATCCACTGGTGCTTGGAAAATGGAATAGCTAGGAGCTATTTCTGTGGCAAGGCAGAGCCAGCTAGAGCAGGAATGGCTCATTCCATTGTCTGCTGACTATGCCGATCGTAACTGCGATAGCTCAGGGGAGTATGAAATGCCCTAATGCCCTTGCTGTGTGTGTGTGGCCCTCTCCGGGGTGGGAGTGGCAGAGGCTGCCCTCGCCCTTTACCTCAGAGTTGCTGCAGTTATTAGCAGCTAATTGCCTTTCTTCTTAGGACCTCAGTGTATGTTTTTTACTGCGGTTACCCTCTGCAGGGGGAGGAAAAAAACTTTGTATAGCTGGGGTTTAGGAATACCGGTGGCAAAACTGAGTGAACCCTCTGAGGAGGAGAGTGAGCCCAGGCAGCATTCTGGCCTCTGTCCTGGAGTATCTTGGAGTATTCTGCCTCTGTCAGCCAAGCCTCCTCCCATGCCATGTGTACACTGGAAAGGAAATGACAAAGAAAGAAAAGGCCTATGTGTCCAAAACCCACACCAGAAAAATTTGCAACCCAGCAATGGGCAAGTAAATAGATTCCTCATGCCAGAAATGGAAGGGAAAAGAGTAGAGCAGTGCCTGAGGCTGCATGGAGGAACATCAGAACAATGCTGATGGCCACCAGCTGCTAAAGCGAATGGCACTGATGTATCTCTCCATCGTTTCTTGTAGGGTGTGCACACAGAGCTGTCCTCCAGAGTGTGTTAAGGGGGAGGGTATGATCTCAACACTGACAGCAGCAGCACAATTTCTGCTAGAGGGAGGGTTCTGGAGGGAACCGGGTGACACACGTGCTTGTGGTAAGGAATGGGGTCCTCTTGCACTTCCCTTTCCCTACTGAAGCAGGTAGTGGGGAAGTGGACACTTATCACTGGTGCCTTGTATGCCTGGATTCAGAGTCCCACCCTGGGATGAGTTCTTGGTTAGAACACAGAATAAACTCAGTCATATTATTAAGGTGTGTGTGGTTTTCTCACCTCCAAAATAGTTCTCAAACTATTGAGAACTATCTCAAACTAGTGGCCTTAAAGGCCACTCCAGAAAGGTCATGGGATTTAGTGGCTGAGTTTACCTATCCACCTGTCTCACCTGGGGTTCTTGGGTGTTTCAGAGCTGCAAAAACACAACTGAGGCAAGGCTAAAAGTGTTATGTTGACCTGGATCTCAGCCAAAGTATCCAAGGGGTCCCATGTGTGGAGCATAAATTATTTCTTGCTCTGGTTTGGGAGTTACATGCCCTAGAGTGTTCTGTGCTTGGTGACTTTGAGAGGGATGAAGGAGGGAAGGAAAGTCCTGTTTGAAGAGGTGTGTCACACCAAGGGGACTGCAGCTCAAAGCTGGAGGACAGGGTGACATTCTTGGTCTGGATCATAGAGCAGCCTTCCCTTCTCTCCAGGTCATAGTGCCTTGTGGAGTGAGCATGGACTGAAGGTGACCTGTGTGCTTCCTCACCCGAGGAGTTTGCTCTGAAGCTGGGATGGCCCCCTGTAAAAGAAATGTACTAGCTGTTTGAGAAATCTGCTGGAGTGTGGAATGTGGATCACTTGCCTTCTCCAGCCCATAGGCAGCCTGGCATGGTAGCTGGGACAGAGCTGGATGACCTCATTGTATTCTGGATGAGGTGTTAAGAGTGACTTCATTTTTTGTCATTTTGCTGCCAGGTGATCTGGAAGAATCTCACTTTTAGTTTGCTGTTTTCCTGGCCTAATAACATTTTTGAGCCTTTCTCAAGTGTCAGCTGAAACCTCCAACAGCCCCTTCTGCGCTCTGAAATCTTTAGGTTCCTGCTAGAAAATGAGTTTTCAAATTGAAAAAAACAAAAAATGTGTACAGAAAAACAACAGAAAAACTGAGAACAGAACTGTTAAATCCTATACAGCATTAACCATCAGGATTGTTCACTACACTATTGATTTCTCCATTTGATTGATTAAAGCTTTATTCTGTAATGTGAATTACTGACTCAGCCCTAGCCTGCTGGTTTTGTTATGCACAGGGTTTACAGTCAGGCTACCCCTGGATATATTGAAATGAGGATATGAGTTTTCACACACAAGTTAGTGAATGAAATGTTTGCCAGACACATCACAGTTCATACCAGACCCTGGCTTAAAATTCTTTGCTTCTTCCACTTGTTTTCAAGAGAAATTTGAGGATTTTGGGGTTCCCCCCCCCCCTTAGCTGCTCAGGAGGAGGCTGCTTCCAAATGTAAGGTACTTGCAAAACTCAACATGCTAGTGCAGTTGCTGCTCCGCAAAGGAAAAGCAGAGACCAGCAGCTCCCTGTGAACCCCCTTTTCCACAGGCATTTCACGCGTGGCTCTGCAGCTAGGTCACCTCGGGCACCTGTGCATCGCTGCGCACATGCCCCAGGCTCACACGGAGACGCAGGGCTTTGACATGGGCTGCCACACTGGGGTTGCCACGCATGATGGCTTTCACTGGCTAGACTGCGATTCCGCACACATGCACACACAGAAATATAACTGGGATTACAGAGGATCAAAAGCAGACTGGGAGCCAAAAAGACCAGACAGTTGGGGTGAAATTAGAGCGCAACAAAAAGGAGGAATGGCTGCAGTGTGTGCATGAGCTGTGTGATAATCAGTGCACTGTAGTTATTGCTTCTGTAGCGTCTCAAGCTCAAGGCTGTGCTCAGTACAGTCACACTGCTGCATCCAGCATTGTGTTCCAGAAACTAACTCGAGGAAAAAAGTTACTGAGAGAGTGACGAGAACTTTTGGGGACTAAAAGGAAGCTGAATAATGGATTGTATGGGGTAGATAGGTTTGAGGAGTGGATTGTAGACTGCCTTTAATGAATAAACAAAAAGGGAAATTGAATTTTTTGTAACTGTCACCAACATCGGGAAGAGAAGGAGTTTGAATTGTAGAAGTGGTGGAGGACGGATGTTAAAAAAGAAAGAGCGAGGGTCAGGCAGGACTTGTGCTTGGTCGGTAAAACCCACGTTAGACAAATCCCTGTGAGTGCTGTGGGTAGGCATAACCCGCCGTCGGAGCTGTCCTGGGACGCGGTGGCGCATCGCTCTCTCCGCGCTCGCGGGTAAGTCCGCTGCTTCGGCGTCCTGCTTCGGCTCCGGCACAGCCAGCTCTCGGCGCGCTGCCTGCGGGCAGCCCCGGGNGAAGCTGAGGTACTGGGGATACCGGGAGGTGCTGGGAGCCGTAGGGAAGCTGAGGTACTGGGGATACCGGGAGGTGCTGGGAGCCGTAGGGAAGCTGAGGTACTGGGGATACCGGGAGGTGCTGGGAGCCGTAGGGAAGCTGAGGTACTGGGGATACCGGGAGGTGCTGGGAGCCGTAGGGAAGCTGAGGTACTGGGGATACCGGGAGGTGCTGGGAGCCGTAGGGAAGCTGAGGTACTGGGGATACCGGGAGGTGCTGGGAGCCGTAGGGAAGCTGAGGTACTGGGGATACCGGGAGGTGCTGGGAGCCGTAGGGAAGCTGAGGTACTGGGGATACCGGGAGGTGCTGGGAGCCGTAGGGAAGCTGAGGTACTGGGGATACCGGGAGGTGCTGGGAGCCGTAGGGAAGCTGAGGTACTGGGGATACCGGGAGGTGCTGGGAGCCGTAGGGAAGCTGAGGTACTGGGGATACCGGGAGGTGCTGGGAGCCGTAGGGAAGCTGAGGTACTGGGGATACCGGGAGGTGCTGGGAGCCGTAGGGAAGCTGAGGTACTGGGGATACCGGGAGGTGCTGGGAGCCGTAGGGAAGCTGAGGTACTGGGGATACCGGGAGGTGCTGGGAGCCGTAGGGAAGCTGAGGTACTGGGGATACCGGGAGGTGCTGGGAGCCGTAGGGAAGCTGAGGTACTGGGGATACCGGGAGGTGCTGGGAGCCGTAGGGAAGCTGAGGTACTGGGGATACCGGGAGGTGCTGGGAGCCGTAGGGAAGCTGAGGTACTGGGGATACCGGGAGGTGCTGGGAGCCGTAGGGAAGCTGAGGTACTGGGGATACCGGGAGGTGCTGGGAGCCGTAGGGAAGCTGAGGTACTGGGGATACCGGGAGGTGCTGGGAGCCGTAGGGAAGCTGAGGTACTGGGGTTACCGGGAGGTGCTGGGAGCCGTAGGGAAGCTGAGGTACTGGGGATACCGGGAGGTGCCGGGAGCACTGGGCACGGCCGGCTGCACGCGTGCCAGAGGCCCTGGGGACCACAGCATTTTCCTGACAGTAGGCTCCAAGGGATGTGGGGAGTAACGATTTGCCCATCAGGCAGTGGGGTACCGTGGGCTCCAGCCACGCGTGGCAGTCCATGGGCAGCGGTGGGCAGCGATGTCGGCGTGTTTTGTGCTGCATCCCTGGCAGGGGAGTGCTTAGGCTCCTGTCAAGCGTTTTGTGTGACCAAGTCAAGCAAACATGCCCCAGAGTGAGGAAGGATTCTGCAAAGCTGGCACCTAGTGCAACTTGCTATACTGAAAATGAGAGCACTGACAAACAAAAATTGCAGCTTTGTTTTTGGCATTGACGTTTGGCCTTGGTTGTTCTGGGGAGCAGTCATAGCCTTGATCAGCTGCTCTGACTCAAGTGTCCATGTTTAGGGCACCAGTGGCACGTTCACATCTCGGATGCTGGTCTGATTTCCTGTCCTTCTGTAGGCGCCTCCTCCAGGCAAATTAGGCAGAACCCTCCCAGCTCAGATCACATCCTCAAATCCAAGGACTCACTCTCAAAAACCTTGCAGGACAGAGGAGGTGATGGTGGACAGGATGCTTGCAATAAAATAGAACAGAAATGTGGATCCCAGCTGTTGTACTAGCAATGCTCGCTACCCTTCAGTTTTGCAGTCTGCTGTCCTACAGGTCTCAGAATTTTAGTAGTGTTAACAAGTTTAGGAAAAGTCTCAGTGGGTTTCCAAATTTACTAAGCTGCTTAGAGCCATCCCTTTATGACGAACATAATTAAGAAGAAAGGTTTAGATTTTGTGCCTTTTAAGAGAGAAAGAACATTTCCATCAAACAAAATAGCAGGACATGCACATCATTCCCTCTGTTCACAAGAACTCCCAGACTGAGGGGTGTCAGCAGTCATTTCAGGGTGCAGTGCCCCTTCTAAAAGAGGTCCCTGCTAGTGCACATTCTTTTATTAACTGTATTTATATGGATCACCTTGTACCTGGGTTCCCTTTGATTCCAGTATTGACAGTTGGGAGCAGCAAACTTCAGTCTGGAAATAACATTCCTGCTTCCACAGCTTCTTCTGCTGCTGTTCCTTCCTCTTTTTTCTCCTGTCTGGCCCCTGCCAGTAGCCCATCAGCCAAAGATCTTCGTCCCTGCTATGCACAATGTCTGGTTCAGTGGATGACGTGCCTTGCATGAACTTTGAAGCCAACATATTTGCAAAGAGCCTGTGCCAGCACTGTTTCCGAGCCGTAGGGGCTCACCAGCATGCTCTCCAGGTGAGCTCCTCCATCCCACCTGCCAGCTATGGATGCTTCATTAAGGGCCTCTTTGTTCTATACTGGGACTCCACCTGCCTTTTTAGAGATAGAAATCCCTAAGACAAAGGCTCAGCCAGGATTTCTAGATTTCTTGGCAGAGAAAACTTCTATGGGCAGAGAGTCTTTCCAGGCATAGGAATGATGAATTTAACTGTGCCAGACCAAAGCCGAGAATGAAGCTTAGCAGGGAAGTGCTGGACATGGGATACAAGAGTCTTGATAGACCCTGGAAGGGAAAGCAGGGGTGTCGCAGATTCAAAGCTGCAAGGAGGGAACTGGAGACTGTCAGAGCAGGGACCCACCCTGTATTAATCTCTGCTTGATGCTTGCTGACGTTTACAGCTTTGCCTCACCTTAAATATGGTCCTGGTCAATTCCCTGTGGCCTCAGCTGTTGGCTTGGGGCCAGGGCTCAGTTCTGTCCCTTTGGCAGCTTCAGCAAGCTGTTCCCGGAGGAGAAGGCAGAAGAGGGATAAATCTCATGGGGTTTTGGGCTCCAGATACCTCGATCCAACATGATCCTTTGGGACAGGGCTGGACACACAAACTATTTGGCCATCTCTGACTGGGTGACAGCTGGTTTCATGTTCACAGAGGGTTTCGTGTTGTTTGACGTCCTCCAGGAGCGACTGGCCAGGGATGATGAAATAGTAATGAGCCTCCCTCTCTCTTTCTCGCCCTCTCCTCCTGGCCTTGGGCCCTCTAAGGTTACCTCAGCCCTTCACCCTCGATCTGCTCAGAGCTGTCACCTCTGAGCGAATCCTGGTGCGGGCGAGACGCTGGAGGGAAGGCGGTGCAGACAGCCGGCTCCCCGGAGCCTCCCCCCCTGCTGCTCATAAGGCCCGCAGGTAATGGGGGCCAGGGAGGATGCTGAGACGCCTGCAAGCCCTGACAGAGAGAGGCAGAGGCTCGGACTACAGCCTTTTCTGCAAAAATCTTCCTTCCTTTTGGCTCCACTGCCTCTCCCCCAGTTATCCTGCTGGTGAGGGAGAGTGGCTACCAGCAGCATCAGTGCCAACATGGGGGGGCAGTTTCCCTGAACCCTCATCCACACATGCAGGCTCTGGGATGTCAGCAGCATTCAGCATCAAATAGGAGCATGCTGGGCCTCTCTGGCCTCTTGATGTAAGAGAAAAATCTCAACGGTGGGCTGGGAGAGATACCAAGAGCCCTGGAAGCTAGGCTGCTCTCAGAGGAGGTAGAAGAAGCAGGCCTTTCCAAGGGACAGCCTTCATCCTCATCGTTGGCACGCTGACGGCACCATTGCACCCCTTCTTCCTCGCAGGATCATGCCGCGGAGGTCACAGGGCGCGACGCCCGCAGCGACACAGCCCCAGGAGAGCCCTGGGACTCCCTCCACATTTTAGCCCCGCAGTGTGAGGTATTCGTGTGCGTGGGCCCGGCGGAGGGCGCGGAGCGGTGAGTACCAGCCGGGAGCCCTGCTGCTCCAACAAGCCCCTTCGGTGGGAAGAACGGAGAGGGGGAGCGGGAAGCCAAGCAGGGGGAAATCAGCTGCCTTTTCCCTAATGCTCTGCACACTGGTGCCTGGGAAAAAAGGACTGAGAAACCCCCATACCATGCCCTTTAACCATTCCTCCAGGCTGTCCCTGGAGAGGTCAGGGAGCCTCTGAGTCTCCTTCATCCTCATTCCCTCCAGAGCAAGGCTGGTGGTCTCAGGATGGGCTCTGCCAGCCTCTGCCCATCCAGTAGAGAGAGTCAGTGTGGCTTGGGCTGCCAGTGCTGTCACTCGCCCCTGAGCTCTGCGGGCTGTGCTGACCACCAGCTGTCCTCTCTCCCTGCCCCACAGCTGGCACGAGAGCAGGCGATATCCCCCACTCAGCCCCGGAGCTGAGGGTGAGCACAAAGAAACTGGCACCGACCCCAGCGCCTGTGCCGAAGCCAACTCCACGCTTGCCAGGGTGAGATGGGGATCTCTTGTGGTTTGGGTTATTTTGGTCTCCCCAGCTCCCTTGGCCCTTCAATGCCACTTTTGCTGGGCCCATTCAGCAGGTTCCTGGGCACACAGACATGTTGAATTTGCCCCTCTGGCTCTCCTGCCTAGGGCAGGTGGAAGAAGGAGCCCATCATGTGCAGGGAGGTGGATTTGATGATCCTTGTGGGTCCCTTAAAACTTGAGATATTCTATGATTCTAGGGTCCTGAGATGCAAAGGGGGATCAGCTGATCCTCTTAGTCCCCACAAAGGAGGCTCTTCCCCTAAAGAGCTCATGAGATTTGCTCTTGGACACTCCCATGTGGACTTTTCTATGTTGTTTCTTGCCGTCATTGGTCTGGCATCATCTTATACCCACACAGCTCCTCTTCTGGTTCCTTTTTACCAGCAGCTTTGGGCTGAACAGGCTGTAAGTTTTCATACATACTCTTACCTCCTTCCAGCCCACTAGAGCTACTAGTCCCCATTGCAGAGATCTACCCTATCTTTTCTCTCAGGACGGGGAAATGACCCGGTTGTGGGACAACACTTTGGGATCAGGCAAAAGGGACATGATGAGCTACTTGGGCCATAAGGAGGAGGTGCGGTCACGGGCCCCACAGGCAGACAGACCCAAGTGGGCTCAGCCTGTTCCCTCTGGATCCTGGGTGAGAACTGAAGCCCAGGGCTTTAGGAAAGAAATCTGTCCACTGAAAGCAGGTATTCTTGGTTTGCTCCTGTGTGAGATCCTGGTTCTGGTTTGCTTTCCACCCAGAGGTCTCTGAGGTTCAAGGCAGATCTCTGTTTAGATTTAGCATCTCTTTATCTAACTCTGGTCCCAGGAAGTGTTCAACACATCCATGGGCACTATGTGAGAGTCCATCTGTGTGCGTGCTGACTGAACTGTGGGCGTCTCGGGTGCTCTCGATCTGCATGGTTTGGCATGCCCTCGGCTCGAAGTGCTGTGTTCCAGCGCTCCCACCCTGCCTCGAGGGAGTCTGGGTTTTATCTCTGCCCTCCTGGACCATTTCTAGCTCTCCTCCGAAGACCTGCTTTGCCGTGGACGTGGTGGCATCCCGCGTCGCTCGCGCCTCCCCCAGTAACGGCCTTCTCCCCGTCCCAGAGCGCCGTCCCGCCAGCCAGAGGCCTGAGGAGAGCTGGCCAAAGCACCGAAAAACTGACCCTCCCTGGGCATCCACCGTGCCGCGTGCCCCGGCTGGCTCCCCGCCGGCCCGCAGTGACCTGCTGGGCGGCGGTGGGCACCTCTCTGGCCCACGGGTTCGGGAGTCCCACGGGCACTCCAGCGGTGGGGGCGCAGAGGGGCGGCACGGGCTGGAGAGGCAGGAGTACACGGTGCTGGCAGACCTGCCCAAGCCCAAGCGCCTCAGCCAGCGGGACGCTGCTGACCGCTATGGCTCCCGGACACTCAGCCCCGGCCGAGTGGAGGTGGAGAGGATATTTGGATGCGAACGCAGGTGAGAAATAACCAGACTCCACAGTGGTCAGAGGCGGGGGATTGCCCTTCTGTGCTGCTGAGGGGCCCCCACCTCTGGATCGCCGTGCTTCAGGGGGAAGGCAGGGCTGGATGGCAGAGCTCAGCTTTCAGCTTAAATTTCCCTCGAAGCAAGGGTTGGATCTAGGCTCAGAGCCTCCTCCATTGCGGCACATAGGTAGCTGAGGCTGTTGGAAAGGTGGAGCTAAGCTGCACTGCTAGAAGGGAGCAGCCCACCTTCCTCATCCTCACAGTCACCTGGAAGCTGCAGGACATGCTGCGAAGCAGGGCTCCCCACAGAAGAAGGGGAAGGAAAGAGGTGTTCCCCAATCCCGGCATCAATAGCTCCCCAGGGATTCTATGTTCACTGTAGGAGCCACTCAGGAAATGATGGGGAATGCCAAAATGTATCCAGTAGCTGTTTAGGCTTTAGCTGGAGGAGCAAGAGCGGCTCCAGTACTGGTAGCACAGGGCAGGAGGGAACATAAAGAGGGACTGGGAAAGTATCCTGGGCAAGCGGGTGGGATGTACAGATGGAGGGAAGCTTGAGGAATAGTATGAAGAAGTGTTGCCTCACCCATGTGAGGCAACAGGATGTGAAAGCTGAGGTGGTTGATGGGGACAGGGAGACGCTGCAGTGCACACAGTGTCTGGGGCAGGTGGAGGTCTGTAGGGTCAGGCTAAGGTGGAGCAGGGTTTGCGGGGGCTCTGCTTCTAAGCTGAGCAGGGTGGCAGCTGGACCAACTGTGTGTGCCCACAGGAAATCAGAGACACTGGAGGCCTTCCAGGCTCTGGAGGAGGGCCGTGTGGACCGGCTTGATGGCAAGACGCCGGTGCCACCCAGCAAAGGCCACCTAACTCGGAGGCGGTCCAGCCCCAACCTGCCCAGGGAGGTGAGGCTTGGCTGCACAGCAAGATTCATCCCAGCTCTGCAAGCTGAGTTGCTTTTTCCTGTCGCATTTTCCTCTACTTCTGCCACGTGCTTCTCTCATTCCCCTTCTCCCTCTTCCCTTTAATCCCAGCCCTACCTCTGTCATGGATTGGGACCCTTAGCTCTTAAGACGCAGCAGCCCTTTCACCCTTTGGGTGCAAGAGGCTTCTCTACAGTATGGACTGGCTCCATGCACAGGAATGCAACTGCTCTCTGGGGAGCCATTTAACCAAATCACCTGCCAGCCCTAATCCCATCATGTTCTGCTCACTGGCACTTTTTTAAGAGGACTCCCTGCTCTCTCTCCCCTATGACCCAGGGCCAGCGACTCTCCTGGCAGCTTGAGCAGCGCAGCAGAGACCCCAAGGAGCCCCGACGTTCCCCCAGCCCAGCTCGGCACCCCGAGAAGGCCAGCAGGACCCGGGGGGACTCCCCACGCCCCGCCAGCCCTGGCTGGCAGCTGGAGAGAGGCAGCAGGAGCCCACGCTCTGCAAGCCCAGCCCGCAGGTCAGAGAGAAGAGCAGGGGAGCCCGTGAACCCTCCCAGTCGCACTGAGAAAAGCTGGAGAAGCCGAGGGGAGCCCGCCCGTCCCTCAAACTCGGACAGGGGCCGAGCCACCTGGCAAGCAGGGGGTATACGGCAAGCACTGCAGAAGAAGAGCCGGGGGGATTCCCTGCACTCCATGGGTGCTGGGAAGGGCTCAGATAACGTCAGGCTGAGCCAGGCAGGGCCACCACCATGGGCCCTCAGTCCTGGGAGATGTACTGAGAGCACAAGGAAAAGCCAAAAGGAGATCTCCCCTCCCAGCTTGGTGCGGGGGGCAGAGAGGCAACGAGTGAAGCCGGGGGAGCCACTGCACCTTGCAGGGCGCAGGAAGGCATCCGAATGCAGCTGGCAGAGCCTCCGGGAAAAGCTGGCATCCTCCCAGCCTGGAAAGGGCACCAGCAGTGACTGGAAAGGCCGAGGCAAGCCCCTGCGTCCCACAAGCCCAACACGACCACTGGAGCAGGACTGGAGGGGCCGGGGGGATGCCCACCAAGCACAGGTGTGGGAGAAGGACTGGAAGCGCCAAGAGATGCCTGTGTGCCATGCAGATGTGATGCGCCAGCTGGAAAGGGACTGGAAAAACCCTGCTAGATGTCTGGATGTGGGACTACGGTCAGATGACAGCTGGAAAAGGCCTGAGAGTCCAGCACAGCATCTGGAGGAGGACTGGAAGGGTCCCGAGCACCCACGAGATACACACAGCCCTGAGAAGCCATTGGAAACTGACTGGGGGAACAAGAGTCTTCTCATTTATCATGTGAGTAGGGCAGGAGCCAGAGGTGATGGGACCCCGCAAGGCCTAAAACTGGCAAGCACAGACTGGGTGGGTCCCCTGGGTTGCAATTCTGTGCACCCTGATTCCCTTGGGTCCTCTGCTTCTCCAGAGAAACTGTACTGCCTGCCTGGCACTGGGAGGAGGCAAGATGCTTTCTTCCTTGGCCCATGCCAGGAGACGGATGCTCGGATCCAAGAGACTGAGGTGAGGACTAAACCCAAATGGCTTCAGCTCCTGCTTTCTCCCCTGCAGCCCCAGCTGGGTGGAAGCACCTTCCCACCACAAAGCAACA
The DNA here is from genome assembly GCA_013390105.1 of Tichodroma muraria. Lineage (NCBI taxonomy): Eukaryota > Metazoa > Chordata > Aves > Passeriformes > Sittidae > Tichodroma > Tichodroma muraria. The sequence continues at coordinate 308,572 of WAAG01063780.1, read as the reverse complement.
CTGGCTCCTCAGGAAGCCTGCAGCCACATTTGGATGCCAGTAAGAAGCGCAACAAGGTAGGGGCCAGGCCCTGGGAATTGTGAGGAAGGGCAGCTGCCCTTCTCTGGGCGTCACTGTGGGCAGGATCTAGGTCTCCAGCACTTGACCTGAGCAGGTGCAGCACGGTACTGCCTTCCCATGATGTCCTGAACGCCGTGCTCACTAACCCTCGCTTCACTTTGTCCTTCACCCATTTCTCAAGTGGGGAAACTGAGGCACAGTTAGTGGGGAAACTATGCCTTTTTATAAAGCCAGAGAAGGGCAAACAGTAGACCTGGGGCTAAAATCTCACCACAGCTGCTTTCCTTTGCTTTATTATTGGCCAGTGATGTGATGGCACTGAGAGGTTTATAGGGATGAAGTGGGCTTTAGTGGTGTGAAAGAAGATACAGTGTATTGTGTTGGCGTTCCTGCAAAATGGCATTGCAGCAGTTATGGAGGGCTGCAGAAAGTATTCCGGGAGCCCGTGTAGCAGGCAGCTGCACACAAGTTCCTGCCTCTGTCCCCCTCTGTGCACATCAGTCATCTCAGCCAGGTCATCCTCTGCTAGGACCTGGCTTTGTTCTTTGTACAAGGACAAACTGCAGCCAGGAAAGAGGCTGTCAAAGGCCTCTGAAACTTGAAACGGTGACATCCTTTCCCTCACTTCCCTGCATCAGGCCAGAGAAGAGCCCAGAGCCCTCAGCTCACCCTGTGCAACTGGGCCAGATCGCCCCACCTATGGCAGGTTTCTTCAGCACTGAGCTCTGGCACCTTCCCTTTGCCTTGCAGTAAGAAGCATCACTTTGGTGTGATTGCACAGTAGAGCCTGGCATTTTGTGATGCACAGCCCCTCTCCCCTTTTCCTTTGGGACCCTCTCTAGCAATTCCCTTTCCTGAGGTCAGCTGGCATGGCTTTCCAAGGGCACCAGGAGTTTCCCCATTACCTATCACCCCTGCCACGAGCCCAGAGACGTTCAGTTGGTTGGATAAAACCGAGCAGCCCCAGAAGCCAAGGCGAGGACTCCATTGTGCGCACTGCTGAAAATCCCTGCCTGCGAAAAATCCCAGCCTGAGAGCAAACCCTGCCTGGGTAAGGGCTGGGCTCCTGGCAGTCCCTTCCCGGGGCAGCAGCGGCTGAACCCGTCCCTCCCAGGGCTTCACCTTCCCCGAGCCAGCGGGGCGGGAAGGGCACACAGCTCAGCCCCAGCATCGCCCCCGTCCCGTCCCGTCCCCACCGCCCCGGGGCCACCGCCCCTTTCCGTACGGACCGGCGGCCTCGCCCGCCCCGGCGGCTCCATTGGCTGCGGGCGGTCGGGGCGGCGGCGGCGGCTGCCATTGGCCTGCCCGGGTCCTCCCAGGAAGTTCTGGGGGGAGGAAAGAAAAGTTTTTTTGGGGTGGTTTTCTTTTCCCCCCCCTCCTTTCCTTTTCCTTTTTTTTTTTTTTTTTTCTTTTG
>WAAG01063780.1:179333-307085 GCA_013390105.1 Tichodroma muraria | reverse complement strand
AGAGCCCGGGGGGCTGGGAGGGGCTGGGAGGGGCTGGGGGACCCCAGCTGTCAGCCGCCGCCCCCGGGGGTCCCTGCGCTCCGGGGGTCTCTGGAGCCGCCGCTCCCTGAGGGACTCAGGCCCCGGGACTCGAGGCTGTGGCGGTTCTTCCTTGGCTCCCTTCTCCATCACCGCCGAGGTCCCCCAGAGCTCTCCGTGGCCGCTTCGGCCCCGGTGGGCACCACCCCACCCCGACAAGCGTGAGCGTGGACCGGGCTGAGGCCAGGCCGGCTCACCGCACCTATGACCGCAGTCGGATGCGAAATTGGTGTCCCCGCGGGCGTGGGGAGCTCCTGCTCCCTGTGGGAAACAGATGCGGTTTGGGGCAGGGAGCATCCCACCCCTGGGGCGAACCTTCCTCGGCACCGGCGGCTGCCGGCCGCGAGCAGGGCAGTGGAGGTGACAGGCTGGGCTGTGCCCGCCGGCGTTTCGCACGGGGGCGGTGGGAAAGGGAGAGCCCGTCGCCCGCTGGCTCTTCTTACTGCACGTGTAGATTCGGGAGCTGCATGTGTGCTCCAGCCTGGGAGTGATAGTGCTTTCGCCCAACTGAGCTGGAGCGGTTTTGCTTTTGTGTTTTGGCCTGGGGCCCACGCCTTATAAAGCGGGTTCCCTTTTTAGAGGAGAGGAGACATTGTGCTTTCCGGGAGGCTTGAGAGCCCCTTGCACCATCTCCCGGGGGTGAGAGGAAGCAGTGCCCCAGAACCTGCAGTGCTGAGGAGCTTTTGGGAAGAGCAGGAGGCACGGTGGTGACAAAGGCTGGTGATGAAAGGACACACCTGACTCTCCAGCTCGGACACTGAACTTTTTCAGCCTTCCACAGCCTCTTCTCCACTTCTCCATCCTGGCGCCTCAGTACCACCCAGGAGCCATTCCTTTGCTCCCACCCTGTCCCTTTTCCTTCTTTGGTGTTTACATTCTTCGGATACTTACAGACTGTTATCACCTTCCCTGTAGCCCTCCTTCAACCAGAGCAGGCAGCTGCCGCTCCTTAACCTGCTCTTGCAAGCCAGTCTTTCCAGATATCACCTATATCCCAGCTACCTGAGACCCCCTCCAGTGCCTCTACCTGGCCAGCTGTGCGGCTGAACATACAACTCTGATGGGCATGGATGCAACTGGGCAAAATCGCTGCCACCACATCCCAAGCCATTCACAGCCCCGAGCTGCAGGGCCATGCATTTTGCTGGGGGTGCATCCTGCCACATCATTGCATCTCTGACACCCGGATCTCTCCCAGCAGCTCGGCTTTCCTGGATGTTTCCTCCTCCCACTGCTGGGCCGTTTCCTCTGAATGAGGGATTCTGTTTGAGCCCCGTGCTCTTCTCTGAGCTTTTTATGCTGGGTGAGGAAACTGGATTTGGCTGTGAAGGAGAAAAGTGGCTTTAAGCACTTTGTGTATCAACTAAGGCCTTCACTTATGGTACTGACCCCGCTATGACATGAGCAGTTCAAAGACAATTCTATAGAGCTGCATCTCCATGTCTAGGGCTGGCAGGGAAAGCAGAAATCCTATGTAGTTTGCCTGCTTGGGAAAAGCCCTCCAGGGGGATTTTTTGGCCCCAGCACTGCATTGAGGGTAGCAGTTCTGGCAGCATGCATCCTGTTAATGTTAATTATTTTGGCATCTAATGCTTTGGGATTGTAAATCCTCAATAAGATGAGACCCAGCTGATCTGTACGACAGCCCCACTCTCCCTATATTGTTTTTCTGCCTCCATGGAGCCTGCCCATCTCTCTCTCTTCTGCTTAGTGCACATGCGTCCCAGGAGGGGGGTGGTTGTACTTTGATGTTTTGTCTCCTTTCCTTCCCTCTCACAACTCTGAATTCAGAGCTGGAGCTTAAGTCACCGGACTGGAAGGAATAACGGGAAAAAGGGTGGAGCTGCTGCCACAGAGAAAGAATTAATTTTTGGGGTGCTTTCTCAGGGCAGCAGTGGAGCCACCACAAATCTGTGTTGATGGGGATGCATAAATCCCCCTTGTCTCCTAGCTGCCAGCAGTGCCTGTCACCTCAGCAGGAGGTGAGGTTTGGGAGCTCCCCCGCGTCCTTTCGCTCTGGTTTCCCTCCCTTCCCAGGGAGCTCGGGACTGCCGGATGCTTCTGGCCAGGCCTGAAGCTGTAGCAGGCGGTGACCTACTCTTGGCAGAACTCCTTGCTCCTGCTTGAACCAATAGCCAGAGCGCCAGGGTGGGCCGGCACATACTCAGCTCTTGCCGCCCCAAAACCTTGGGTGTAACCTACGAGCAGCAGCTCAGGGAGATGAAAGCAGGGAAAGGCTTGGCCTGGCTGTACATCCAGGGAGCTGGGCTTGTGGGGCAGCTGTGGCTGGCCACTGGTCTTGTTCAGGGGATGTGGAGCGGCCATCGGCTTGCTGAGCCACCTCCTTCTCTCCAGCTCCGTCTCAGCTGGTGGTTGTGACACATGGGGGCTGCTAGTGACTTCCACAGGACTGGCAGGTCTGGTGCTGGACCTCTGGGAGGTCCAGCTCTGGTACCGTCACTTCTCCAACACTGTCTCTGCCTGCTTCGGCTGCCGAAGAAGGGGCAGGCTGGAAAACTGACTTCCATGGGAGAAGAGGCGTTGTACTGAATTCTGTGATGGTGCAACTTCCTGGGAGCCAGCAGGGGTGGGAGGAGGGACCGGCTTGAGCCTGTTTGGCTGAGGGCAGAGCTAGGGAGAGAGGTTCCCCTGAGTCAGCTTTCTGGTGCTCCACCTTGGGAAGAAGATAAACTGGTTGGGATGCTGCAGCAGCCACATGAAGTTAGGAAGAGGCAGAGAATGCGTGGAAACTTCTTTGTGGCACAGGGTAATCTGGGTGAAATTCTCTTCATCCTTATCTTCTGTAGCTGTGGCTGGGCAGAGGGCAGGCTCTGTAGTGGGAGGGAGCAGAAAGAGCTGTGTAAGAGAAAAAACCTCGGAATCTCAGAGGGTTGAACCTTGGGAGAGAGGAGAGGATCAAGCACTGACTTCATCTCTGCCCTGGGGCACATCATTTAAAGTCAACGTGTTTTCCCAGCTGTTGAATTGCCTCCTGTAGGTTTTTGGTGAGAGCTGAGCTACAACGTTTTTGATAAGTGACTGGTGGTGAAGTTACCCGAGGGAAGTAGCTCTGGGGCATGGACAGGCATGGTTGGGACAAGGCGTGTCTAGTTCTTTGTGGCTTTGCCTCCGTCTCTGAGGCAAACCCCATTGGTGGTGGTGGAGCACTCCCTTCTGCCCACTCTCCTTGTCCCTGACTCCCCCTCTCTGAATAAATACCTCTGAGGCACCTTGTGGAAACCTCTTTGCTGCATATTTTCCTTTCTTTTTTTAAACCTCTTCCCTTATCTCCTGCTTCCTCTTACAGGAGTGACTGCCTGCTGCTGAGAGCTATGCCCAGTTTTCTTTTGCCATAGGGTCACATAGCCCCATGAGTTTCCTAAAAGGCTATTCCCATTTTTGTTCTGCCACAGGGGACTCACCTTCCATCCCCTGGTATGGAAAGCCCTTTTGTGGGTCACTCCAAGACAGTAATTCTCTGTTTTGTTTTCCAGCCGGACCTTCTCAATTTCAAGAAGGGATGGATGTCCATCCTGGATGAGCCGGGAGAGGTAAGCCTCGAATGAGAGTCTGCCTCTTCCCCTATCCCCTGCTGTTAGAGAACCCCGGTGAGCCAGCTGATTTCCTTCCTTCTTGCTTACCGAGGTCTCTCCTGCTGGGAAAGGCAGTGGGAAACTTTTGGTGGAGGTGCCTCGCTCCGTGTGTGGACATAGAGGTTCAAGTGCCTCTCTCCCAGCTGAGGGTCATGAGGAGGATCTGGGAGGGAGGAGGGGGAAGAGAAGGCCAAGAGGTCATAGTGCAGAGCATCCCTCCTTGCTCCTACGCTTTCCCTGGTAACTGCCTATCCATTTCCCTCCTGTCTTTTCCCTTCCTTCCCCCTGCCTGATGCGCCTGCAGTGGAAGAAACATTGGTTCGTGCTGACTGACTCGAGCCTGAGGTATTACCGGGACTCGAACGCAGAGGAGGTAAGCGTGGCCAGCCTTTCACCATTCCTTCCTGGCCAGGGGGGAGAGGAGCCCAGCTCTGGTGTTACCAGGGACAAGCAACAGCGCCATGTCCTCCTGAAGGATGGCAGAGGTGCCAAGCTGCTCTTTGCCAAAGGGTGATGAAGAGGGTGAAGGCAGGGTGGCAAAGTCTGGAGGGACTATCAGTGGTGGGAGGTGGGGAGAAGGGATGTCTGGGATGCTCTCCATCCACGCTGCTGGCAGCCCTTGGGTTAGAAGAGGCCACGCTGTGCTGGGAAACTGAGCCTGGCTCCCAGGGAACTGTGGGATGAAGGCAGAGGTGGCCTTTTTCAAAGCTGGCTGAGCACTGATGTCCTAGCGGGTGGCTGTGCTTGCAGGCTGATGACCTTGACGGAGAAATCGACCTCCGTTCCTGCACGGATGTGACGGAGTTCGCGGTGCAGCGCAACTACGGCTTCCAGATCCACGTGGGTGTCCGGCAGCGCGTACGGAGCGGCAGCACCAAGGGACACGGGGTGGGAATGGGTGCTCCCTCCCTGTGCCGAGATGCTGAGAGGCAGTTCATGCAGATCTTGTGCCAGCATGGTGGCCCAAGGTTGTTTTTTTGACACATGGGTGACAGTGCTCTGGGACATCAGGGCTGCCTGCCTGCAAAGGAAGGAAGGAGGAGGAGGAGGCTTTGCAGGGCTGGCTGAAGGCTGTACTGGAGGCAGTCCAGGAGCCAAGCTAAATGCCAGGAGTGTCTAAGTGACATGTTGGCCAAGGCAACTTTTCCACAGCTGCAGGGGGGGAGTGGTGAGCACTGCAGATCTTGATTTAACCTGGCTGACCATGCTCAGAGTAACAACCTGTGCCCTGGATCCAGTCCTAGTACAGTTCTGTCCTTGGCTATTTGTTGTAGCAGCAGGAGGTGGCTGCTAAGGCAGCATGAGAAATGGTATTTCTGTGGGTGTGCAGGGATGGGCACTTCATGGTCTGGGTTTCCCTGTGTTCTGCTGCCGTACACCAGTGCTGGCACCTGACTCCCAGCACCCGAATAGCTGAATTGCACCAGGGCATGTTTGGCCCAGTTTATTTTGCCTTTGCTTGGAAGTGGTCTCTTGAAGGATCCCCCTCAAACATCCCTCCCATCTCTCCTCTCCCACCCCTCCACCTGTCCCCAAGAGCCTGAGACAGAGGGTGGCCTTTCTAACAGCCCAGCACTGTTGTCTGTGAGTCTGAGGGAGCAAGAGGGAGCTGCTGCACTTCCATTGGGTGCTGAGAGGGCCTCTGTCACCTCCACTGTTGCAGACAAAGGATGCCGTCTTTACCCTGTCAGCGATGACCTCTGGCATCCGGCGCAACTGGATCGAGGCCCTGAGGAAGAATGTGCGCCCAGTCAGCGCTCCAGACGTCACCAAGTAAGAGCTGCCCAATGCTGCTTGTCCTCTTCTCCCTTGCTGTCCCTCTACCCTGACTGGCAGGGGCAAGGAAGGCCCCTCTGGGAATCTCACCACTCCCAGATCAGCCCTGCCCTCTGCTCCTTCTGAAAGTGGTTTGGTTACACCAGCCAGTGACAGGGGTTGGGAACCTGATGACTCCCTTTCTTGTACCTGCTCTTTGCCTCACCACATAAATTTAGACTGGTTTCGCCACCAGCGTAGCTGGAACCAGGGTGAATCCTTGCTGCCTGGTGGAGAAATCCATTTCCCTGAGGGATGGGATGCTACAGGCCCGGCTCTGTGCTCAGGGTGGGGTTTTGTAAGGCTGGGCTGAGTGAGGGTCTGAGCCTTGAGCAGCTGGCAGTGCCTCTGCTGGCATCCTTTCCCACACGGTGCCTGTCCTTCACCAGTTCCTGCTCTGCTTTCAGACTCCCTGACTGTGACAAGGAGAACTTCCGTAACTCCGTTCCCCAGAAGGGCTCACTCCGGACGGAGGAGCAGCAGCGGCCAGGCTCAGGCTCCGAGGGGAGCTCAAAGGGCAGTCACTGGAAGGCGGATGGGCAGCGCCATGCCTTTGACTATGTGGAGCTGTCACCCTTGCCACAAGACCCTGGAAATCAGGGGTCCCTGCAGAGGACGAAAGGGAGCTTGAGGATCTCCGACCGAACTCCCAAGTATGAGGAGCTGGAGCGGGATCTGGCCATCCGTTCAGAGGAGAGGCGGAAATGGTTCGAGACCCCCGATGGCAGGGTCCCAAACAGCGATGGCCCAGCAGGAGACCCTTCCCGCAAGGCCAGGGAGCAGGACCCCCCCACTCCTCCCCTTTCGGAGGACCAACGGATTCGTCTGAATGAGGAGATAGAGAAGAAGTGGCTGGAGCTGGAGCGCCTGCCCTTGAAGGACTTGCGGCGGGTGCCCTTGACAACGCTGCTGAACCAGAGCAAGGGGGGCCAGGGAGACACCAATGAGGCTCTGAGAAAGGAGGTAAGAGCATCCCTCCTCTCTGAAACTGGGATTCTGGTGGCCCCTTAATGTGGTACTTGGCTACAGGAGGCTCTGCAGAAGAGCAAGGCAGAAGTGCAGGGAGATGTTTGTTCTTTCTGGCTCCTTGATTGCATGGAAACTTTTGGAACCTGTAATGCAAGGCTAGAGACCAGCTCTCACCTGGAACCTGCAGAGGTTCCCCAGGGCGTGTTTTGGTCCAGGATAATTTATTTGGTGGCACTACTTGTGTGGAATCTGCGTTTCCTGGGAGTACATTCACAGCTTTTCTTCTCTGGCTATTCCCAAGCCTGCTAGCACTTCACCTGCCAGCTGCTGAAAGGAGCATGCAGTGGTGGTTTCCTCCAGCATGGATCCACCTCTGAAAGCTGCAATGTCTCCTCCCTCCTTTCCTGGCACTAACCAGGCTGAGGCTGGCTTTGCCAGTTTGGTCTCTTGGCAGGCTGCTGGGGAAGCAGCAAGCACTGGCCATTTGTTGTCCTCCCCATCCCTAAGCCCAAGGTTTGGATGTGGCACATTGGTCAGGCCATGGCACTTTTCCACCCTTTGCTGAACATCTTTCTCTGTCCTCCCTGGCACAGATCCAGTCACTGCGGGCACAGCTGGAGTCCTGCCGGGCCAGAAATGAGAGCCTTCGGGAGGCGGCAAAATCCCAGGGCGACAGCCATGTGCCCCGAGGGTACATCTCACAGGTGAGCAGAGTGCAGGACCCGGGGCCTGGGGGGTCACTCCCAGTACCAAACTGGGAAATGCTGGCACGCAGCTTATTGCCGAGCAGGTATCGCTAATCATTGCATTGCCATGGTGACCCTAACTGGGCCCATTCCTAATCAATGTTCATTACATAAAGGCTGGTGCATGTTGCCTGGCCTTAAAGGGGCCAGGATTATAAAGGGAGAGAAGGATAATTTGGGGAGAGCTGCAGGACCTGTGCCCGGCTTCGCATGTGGGCACAATGCTGTCCTGGGCCGTGGGGGTGAGGCATCCCCCAGCTCAAGAGTGGGTTAGCAGCTTCCTGCTGAGCCTCTGGGGTCATTCCCTGGTGGTTTGCTGCTCACCACGTGTGGTTCTTGCTAACTGGAGCTCCCGCATGTCTTGTTAAAAGCAGCCAGTCAGTCAGTCCCTGGGGACAGCCCGAGCCCTGAAGGTCACTTTGGCAGCACAGCTCATTCGTTTGCTGGGACAGCACGTGGGAGAGCCAGAAAAGCAGAATTTGCTCGTGCTTCATCCTCTCACTTCTCTTTGTTTATTTATTTTCCCTTCTCATGGGCTCGTCCAAAGCAAGCAGGGTCACATCCCACAGGGATTTCCTGTGTGGAGGCTGCCGTTCCACCACACAGTGGGGTTTTCAGGATGGGCCTTATGTGTTGGAAGATACTGGGGCAGAGGGGGTTGGCAGGGCTGGAAATTGGGTCTGGTGAAGTCTGTTCCACAGGGTTGACTGTACCTAGCATAGATAAAGAAACCCACAAGCCCTGTAGCACCCAGCCCAGACACTTACCAGTCTCTGCGTTATCGTGATTTAATATTTACAGCTTACAGGCCTCTTTATNAAAAAAAAAAAAAGCAAAAGCAGTGGGGAGGAACTTCCTTATCTTCCTAATAATGTGGCTCAAAAAGCCAGTATTTCACATCTGAGGCCAAACTTGGCCTTTCCCCAAAGGATTCACTGTCTCTGTCTGCCAAGAGTTGCAGCTGGTCCATGGATAGATCACCAAATTGATTCCTCACCTTTTTCTCTGTTGTTCTGTGAAGCTTCCCAGCTTCCCTCATCACAGGAGAGAGTATCCAGGAAGGGTTTGCATTCACACAACATGTTCCAGTGTCTTTTGTATGAGCCTTATTCCTTAGTGGGGAAGGAGTGGGATGGCAAGGAGGTGTTGGGGGATGTGATGACTTCCTAGCTCTCTGCTGATGTCTTTTTTGAGGCCTAGGCTATTAATCATAATGGCATGGTTTGTTGGTAAACAAATCCTTCCTGAGAGGCTCAGGGAGATGCTGCCTGCATCTAGAGGGGGAGTGAAGGTGTAGTGCCAAGGTAGGAACCTCTTTGCTTTGCTCTAAAGTTAACCATAGAGTTAACCACACTCAGCATAGAAAGAACCATCCCCTTGGTCTCAGAGCCATCAGAAAGGAGGAAGAGCTGTGGGAGGAGGATCCCTAACCATTAGGCTGTGGGGAGGGCTCTTTGGCAACCTGCATCGTGTCACAGGGTAGTGCAGGGTGTCACTTTTCAGGAGAGAGAGGCTCGGTTTTCATTGATTCCAGGGTATGGTGCTTCATTTAAAAGGCAGATACTGAGATGCAGTTCTCCCAATGGTGATCTCTTCCAGCCAGGCAGTGGAGCTTGGTGTAGGGTTGGGACTGTGGTGTCAGGCATATTATTCCCAGATCTTGGACCAAGAGGGATGTTCCTATCTTGCTGCTTTACTTTTAAGACCTAGAGGAACATTCTTCCCCTGTGAAGCACAAAGGGGAGTTGCAAGATGTGTGTCCCTGTCAAATGGTTGTGTTCAGTGATTGAAGTGTCACCTCACTTTCAGAAGGAAAAGACCCTCCTGGGAAGTAGTCTCACTTCTTCCAAAATGACCCTGGACTTGCAGCCGGGTGCCTGTCCTGGCCCAAGCCCTTCCTTCTTCCCTCCTGGTCTCTCACACCTCCTTTCCTCCTCACAGGAGGCCTGTGAGCGCAGCCTGGCTGAGATGGAGTCATCCCACCAGCAAGTGATGGAGGAGCTGCAGAGGCACCACCAGCGGGAGCTGGAGCGGCTGCGGCAGGAGAAGGAGCGGCTCCTGGCAGAGGAGGCAGCGGCAACGGCAGCAGGTAGGAGCAGACACCAAGCTGTGCACCTGCTCAGCTGGGTCCCTTCTGCCTCTCCCCAGTGTCTCTTGCCAGAAGCCAGTCCTCCCAGTCATCTGGAGCCACACTGTTGACTGTACTGGTGTGAGGCCGGCGCTGCTTGGAGCACGAGCTTTGGTGCTTCTCGCTCCTGTGGCGCTGGTGGAGATGGGGTGGTAAAGATACTGAAGGAAATGGGGCATGCCTCTGTGGGTGGGTGGGGAGGGACCAGCACTTTGTTGTAGGTGGGCAAGGCAGAAGTGGTAGAGAGCTCCCACAGTGCCCTGTGTTAGTCCCCTTGGCAGCATGATGATCCTGGAGTGTGGAGAGATGGGGAATACTCTGAGGGAAGAATGGGGAAGAGGGGGAATCTGCAGAGACCGGTCTGGGAACCTGCAGTGGCAAGAGCTTAGCCAGTTCTCCGGTGTGTTTTCCATGAAGCTGGCACAGCCTGATCCCCCATTTCTCATTGTCCCCCTCTGCAGCCATTGAGGCACTGAAGAAAGCCCACCGGGAGGAAATGAATAAGGAGCTGGGCAGGACACGGAGCTTCCAGCAATGCAGCTCGCTCCCAGAAGCCCTCCAGAAGCAGCATCAGTAAGAAAGCATCTCTCTCACTCCCCTTGTCCCATGATGCCGCCCTGTGCCTTGTACCACACCCCATCTGCCACTCTAGCCCTGAGCTTTTCCTCCTGCCACTTCCCCAGCTCCCTCCTCAGGGCTAGTGGGTGCCCAGTAGTGGCTCCCAGGGCTGCTGCAGCTGTAGGGCAGGGAGGTTTGTCCTGATAGCACCTCCCTCATACTATAGCTATTTCCCCTCTATTTTCTTTATGGAAAGCTCCTCCATTTCTTCTGCATGGCTTGGAGCTCCAAGAAGCACCACACTCATGTGCAGGAGTGTGGGAACTGAAGCTCAGGTTCACAGGGAACATTGTCTTGTGTTAATGACTGATGTGGGCAGAGGCTGGCCATGGCAGAGGGGAAGGCAATGCCAGAGGCCAGGAGCTGGCAAGGGTTTTGGGGCAGCGATGAGCTGGTGTCTCTTTGGCAGGTTGGACGTGGAGTCGCTGAAGCGGGAACTGCAGGTGCTTTCTGAGCAGTATTCCCAAAAGTGCCTGGAAATCGGGGAGCTCACCCAGAAGGCAGAAGAGCGGGAGCAGATACTGGAGCGCTGTCAGCAGGAGGGGAAGGACCTCCTCCAGAAAAATCAGGCAAGAGAAGGGTTTTCCTACCAGCAGAGAGGAGCATTGGAGCATGTTCCTCCCTCACACAGCACAGCCTCTCTGTTAAAACTCCCCTATGTGTTCGTATTTCTTCCCTTCCGAGATTTTTTCATCAGAAAGAAAAAGATTTAAGAGTTAGATGCTATCTTAACTGTGGCGTTAAATGCGGCGAGTGTATTCTGCTGGATGTAGATGCTGCCGTTGCCTGTGGACAGGGGGTTACAACATGGTCTCTAAGCTGAACAAGGGCTGCCACGAAGATGGAATGGTCAGGACAGTAAGGGATCTGTGCCACGGCTCCTCTGACGTCTTTTGTTTTTGCCTGCAGGAGCTGCAGACCCGCCTCTCGGATGAGATCGGGAAGCTGCGGAGCTTCATTTCATCGCGGGGCTCCGGGGACCGCGCTTCGCACAACAATGAGCGGAGCTCCTGCGAGCTGGAGGTACGGGCGTCCCCTGCTGCCCCGCTGCCTCCATCCCCGCCCGCGCCGGGGGTCTCCTCCTCTTGATGGCTTTGGCTTGGTGCAAGTGGGAGGGGGGTGACGAATGGAGCGGCGCAGGATGCGGAATGCAAGCCTCCCCTCCGCTGCTCTCTCAGGCTGCTTGCGCCGTTTCCTGCCCCAGCCCTTCTGGCCCTTCCTTCCTTTTCCACCGCCGCGCCTGCGCCGGGGCCTGCCGGCCTTTCCGAGGCGGTGGCTCTTGAGTCACCTCTGGTTCCTCTCCCCCTTCTCTGTCCCAGGTGCTGCTGCGGGTGAAGGAGAATGAGCTCCAGTACGTAAAGAAGGAGGTGCAGTGCCTCCGAGAGGAGCTGCAGATGATGCAAAAGGTCGGTGTTTTCTGGGAGCAGTTGGGGAAGAGCACGAGAAGGAAGGGAGGGAAGCAGAAGGGCAGCATTATCAGCAGGGTTTGGCCGAGTTTGATGGGATGCTCGAGGCAAACCCTCTTGTTGCCTGTGCTGCTTGTCCTTGCTGACTGCAGAGCACATAGCAGCTCCAGCAGCACGAACTGGCACAGACTGACCTTGTACACGGGAAGAGTCACAGAGACTTAGCTGCTGGTTTCCCCAGATGTATGCACACATAAACGTGGACAAGACAGGAGGCAGCCTTCTGCAAGTGGGAAACCTGGATGAAGGCTGCCTGGCATTCTGCTTCCCCTAGTTGTCCTCTCTCTGAGTGGATGCATTTCCTTGGGTACCGTTTCTGGGTATGCTGCTCCCTCCACTGGCAGCAGCTCCTTCAGAGGAATTTTCAAAGGCTCCTGCCAAAGTGGCACCTGAAAGATGCTTTGGAATTCAGTGATGCCCCAAGAGTTTTATAAATTTATAAATTTCTCACATAAGTTTTTGGCCACATCAGCAGCTGCACACAGCTCTCTCAGTGGTCTGCATTTCTGGTGGGGTTATGCTTCCCATATGGCTGCCTCACATGGACACAAGCTGTGGTAAAGCCCACATCACCTCTTCCTGATGCTGCAGATCCCTGCTGCTGTGGGACCAGCGTCTCTTTGTTCTTCCCTGGCCTGGTGTTTGCAAAGTAATACCTCCACGCTCCTCTTCTGAATGGTTTCTGCCTGGCCCAGACTGGGATGCGCTTCAAACCCAGGGCTAGCTCTCCCCTCCTCACCTGCTGGCTCTTCTGCTGGGCTCACCTTGCTGCCACCCTTCCTAAAATCAGCCCTGCAGCCCGCCTGACCCCTCTCCCTCCCCTGGCAGGACAAGAGATTTGCCTCAGGGAAATACCAGGATGTCTATGCAGAGCTGAATCACATTAAGGTGCGCTCGGAGCGAGAGATCGAGCAGCTGAAGGAGCACCTGCGCCTGGCCATGGCGGCTCTGCAGGAGAAGGAGTCGCTGTGCAACAGCAAGTAGCGGTGAGCCTGGGGGTGCTGGGACCTCCCCTGTGGGTGCAGGTGGCTGAGACTGGCTGCTGCAGGGGCCTGGAAGCTGCCAGTTTCTCCTGCCCCGCTCGGTTTTTAAACTTCAGGCTTAAACTCATCCTTCTCTGCTTCTCGCATCCTCTTGGCCTGCGCGGCTGGCCCTCCTGTTGTCCCTGATGCTTTCCCAAGGGCCTCAGCCCCCTTTTCACGGTGCTCTTGATGCAGCCAGCACCAATCGCTGCTCAGCCAGGCTGCCTGTGGGAGCCAGGCAAATGGTGGCCTTCTCCCCGTGGCTTGGGTGACAGCGGGGGCAGTTACACATTCCCTGTGTAGACAATGTTTCTGCTCCCTTCACCTTTGCAGTGGTTTCCCTATCGCAGCATGATAATTTTAGGTCTACAGGCCTGACTAGACCCAGCCCTTCTCCCACCCTCACCTGTAGGCATCTCTGCCACAGATGGGGGGGAGCAGGGTGACAGCAGTGAGGGCATCCTGTTGTCCAGAGTGCTTCTGCTTCTTGCTTGGGCTCACTCTGCTGCACCAGTGCTTGCTGAAGGGTGCTGTGATGAGTGGGTCTGTAGCAGGGCACCAGACAGCCATCTCCCCAGGGAGCTGAAGGGGTAGCATTTCTGTGCTCACTGGAATCTTTCTAAGCCATTTCTGGTTTTGTCTCTCTCTAGGTCTGCTCTACATTTGTTATCTGTTCTTGTTTTGTATTTGCTCCATTCCTCACTTGTGGAGAGAAGGAGGTTGAATCCCCATCCGTTACCACCTTGGCAAGGAATCCCACACCCCCCCAACCTCCTCACTCCCCTCCCAAAGCTTTTTTGATGAACCCTTTTTGCCTGCATACCTGAGCACGTTGTTTGGACTGGCTCCTTACATGCACCTTCTTCAGGATTTTATATGTGAAAATTATATTTTATAGAGGAATTTTTTTCCCCATGGAAAGGAGGGGAAGAGGAGGAGGAAAACTTTTATTACATCACCAGCATTTTTCTAACCTGAAAAAGAGAACCTGGTTTTTCCCCCTTTCCTAGCCCCATTTCTCCTGGCCACACACAGCCACCTTTGGCACATATTCCCTCTCTTCCAAATGTCTCCACAGTCCCCCTGGGATGTATGGCAAGGATCGTGCTCCCCCTCCCTGTGCCACCCCTAGGGACGCACGGAGAAGACATGCAAGCCATAGGAGGGAGCTGCTGGGGCAATCTGCCATGGATGTGCTTGCCTGAGATGGTTGAAAGAGGACACCTTGGCAAGAGTCCGCATGATCGAGCTCTCTCTCCCTCACTGCCCTTTTGGCTCCTGCAAGAACCTGAATTGGCAGGAGCCCAGAGCCATGGAGCTTCTCCTTTCTGGGGAAGAGGAGCTGTGAGGCTGCTACTGCACCCGCCCGAGCCAACCTCCCCAAGGTGGCAGCTGCTGCTGCTCCGCTGTGCCCTTCAACTTTTAACTTAATAAAATCTTCCCCTTTCGCTGAGAAAAATGTGTTCCTTGAGAAAAGGGCTTGCCATGTGACCCTAATCCAGTGGTGAGGGTATGTGTGTGTGTGTGTGTCATTTTTTGAGGTTTTGGTGTATACTGATCAGTTGCTTCCTTTCTTCAGGATTTGGTGAGAGAAAGCAGCAGGAGCACCCCTGGCCAGAAAGTGAGAGGAGCCTTGCAGTGCTGTTATCCAGCAGTTTGCCCCACCTTTGGGTTTGAGGGGGGAAATAATCTGCTTCACCGCACTGCTCCCAAAATTCCACGTGGTCCCCAAGCCTCATGGAGGAAGAGCTGAGCCTGGGCTGCATTAGTAAATCCAGTATTGGAAGGGCACATGGCACTGCAAATTGCTGGCAGATCCTGGGGAGATGACAGAGATCTTAAATGCTTTCCTCCTCCTGTTTTTTGAGTGAAGCATGTTGCTTTTTTGTCAGGATAGAGGACCTGGAGGTGACTACTACTCGTTCAGCCCCATCCCAATATAAATAGGAGCTGTTGTTCCACAGAGAGGGTGCTGCAATTATGGAAGAGATCTAATTGTGGTCACATGCTGGGTCTGGAGGCAGCATCTGAAGAAGGAAAGACAAAGAGGTCAAGCAGGATCCTTGGATGGAGGTGACAGATGTGTTGGCTGAGAGACTGGAGTACTGTGAGACCTGAGTAAGGAAGCAGGGTGTAAGAATGCGGTGGCAGCTGAAATGAGGGGTATTAGGGTGGCACTCTTGTTCTGGATGTGATCACTTTGCCATGGTATTGGCATCACCTAGGGCAAGAAGGTGCTGGCCTGCTCTTCCCTTGGGAAGGGCTGCAGGGACTACTTTCTCTAGGTAAGGCAGATCACTTTGTTAGTGACAAATCCTGGTAAAATTGGGTTGCAGATTTTAGTCACGTGCACAAGGCCCTTGGGCAACCCAGTGGATGGTGCAGGAGTCCAAGCAATGAGCTCAGCTCCCTACTACGCCTGTCAAGCACCAGAGCTTGCTGTTGATGGTTTTTGGCCTCCTGCCTCTGGCCTAGAAATCCTTCTGCTCCGGTGCTGCCCAAGGTCCAGGCTTTTCCCTCTGCCTCCCAGCAGGACATGGCTGTTGCCATCGTGTTTGGAATGGGGTGAGCATTTGCCATTTGGGGGGCTGGGATGGCAAGAGGTGAAAGAACAGCTCAGGGCAACTGTTTCCAGGCTGCAGAGCTTGGTCTTGCCATGGGAATTTATAGGAGCCAAAAGAGGAAGAAATAAAAGGTTTCAGGGCACAGTGTTGCAGGCCATGTGTGGTTTTTAGAAAAAATAACCACTCAAACAACAGCCTGCATAGTTGTACCTACTCTGTGGGAGGTAAGTCCCAAAAGTGGGGCACTGGGGGCAAGCAGAGGGTAAGCAAGGGGTGAGCTGCACACTGCTCTTTGCACAGTGCTCAGCAGCCTGCTCACTTCCCCGAAGAGTTTGGTATCTTGTGTTTGGGTCGGTTTGTTGGGGGCGTGTGTTGTTTGTTTCTGCCTTTCTGATGAGGGCTGCTCAGCCCGATAAATGTGTGGCGTAAGCACAGGAGAAATGTGTGTGCCCCTGACATGCGGCGGAGCTGCCCCTCCTTGAGGCTCTGTGGCTGCAGATCAGCCCCCGGCAGGGTAGGGTCATCCCCTCATCCCGGGGTGATGGGAGACGCGCCTCCAAAATTGGCGCGGCGTTAATCGGGCAGACCCTGTCCCGCCTGCATCGGGGCGATACGCTCACCCCGTCGTCTCCACGTCCTTATCTCCTGGGAGCAGGGAAGCCGGGTGGGGGAAGAGTGGCCAGGAGAGGAGATGACCAAAATGCCCGTGGGTGACAGGCGTGATGGCTGGCAGAGCCCAAAACAACATCCCAAAGCGATGGTTGTACCCCGTCCGCTTGCTTGCGGCCGGATTGTGGCTGTGAGAAACATCCCAGCCTCAAGCACAGGGAAAACCCACAGCTGTACAGCACTGTGGTTGTATGGGAGCCAGCACCCCAGCTCACATAAGGAGCTTGCCCTTAAAAAACAGCCCATAAATCTTTTAAACCAGTGGCAGTCAGTCCAGCAGTCAGGGGCGATGCCCCTTTGCCATTTATTTGTGTCCTTCAAGCCTGCTCTGCCCCTAGCAATGGCCAGGCTGAGTGGCTTCATGCTGGGCTGACCACGCTGCGTTGCACACCAGGGACTCAGAGCTGAAGCTCTGATGAGCACAGCTGGAACTTCAGCTAGTTTCCCTGTTTTGCTCTTAAAAAAGCACAGAAGCACTTGGATCCGAGTACCACCACTGCTGGATGGGGATTTTGAGTCTCCCTGAAATGGAAACTGGATAAAATGAAATGTTATCTCTGACATTAATTGCCAGAAGTGCCCTGGTGCTCTCAAAGGCCTATGAACAGCTGTCCTGCCCCTACAAGGCAGGGGCTGTTACCCAATGGATCCGTAGCACATCCACAGTGGACACGGTTTGACCATTTAAGACAAAATCTGCAGCTGGAAATATGTAAATCCCCATGGGGTCTGGTTGAACTCAGTGCAGGCAGGGAGGAGAAGGTAAACAGGATTACAGAGAGGATTCTTCTGCCAGGCTCTGTCCTCTGGGGTTTGTTGGAGATGTGAGATTTCTCAATCTCTGCAGAATAATGCCAGAAAGGGAAGGCTCAGGAGGTTTGGAGTGATTGGGTAGTAATTCCTGAAGGGAAAAGTGGGTGCAGGGGGTAACCCACCCCATCCTGGGCATGGTGGCAGGTTCCTGTGGCCCAAAATACAGGCATGAACTCAAGATGGCCATGGTGGCACGCGTACCCATGGGAATAACTCTTCCTTCTGGATGAGTCCCCTGTGCTGCCTGCAGTGGGATGCTAGAAGTGCTGGACCCACTTCCCAGAGGCAGCAGAGCTTGCATTGCTTGGCAGCACCTGCCTTCCACCTCCAGACCTGACATCCTGCCAGGGGCTGGAAAATCCTCTCATCCTCTCAGTCATGTTCGTGTTAACATGATTCGTAGATTCATAGACCAGTTCATGTTTAAGATGCATTGTCAAAAAACAGTGCAAGGTTCAAGGGGTGCATTCTAATATCAAGTGGGGTGCTTGGGGGTTTCCCTTGACCAGGTTACCACCATGTGCAAAGCCAGCAGCAGCCTGATGAGCTGTGACCACCTGTGTGCCTTCCCTCCGGTGAGTTGCCTGGGGGCACGGGATCTTCCCCTCAGTTTGACTGGCTAAAAATTAGGGACCTAGTCAGTATGAGAGGGCCAGAACCTCCATGCACAGGGGCGAGCGTGTTTGCTTGCCAGCAGCGGCACCCGCCGGAGGAGGACGAGCAGTCCGGATCAGCAGCGGGAGCTGCCCAGGTGAGCGGTTGAGATTAGACCCCTAAGGTGGCCAAAGTTAGGTGAAGCATTGCCGCGCCCCTCCCTGCCACCTTCCCCCCCCGCCGCCTTTGCCTCCCCGTCACTGCGCTGGATTGATAATCGCTGCCTGGGTTTTGGGGCTGGAGGCTCTGCAGGCAGCCCGAGGTGCTGTGCCAGCCCCGGGGGCCGATTCCTGAGCCCCCCCTAAGCCTCCTCGTCTCCCCTCAGAGCCTGGCGCACGGGCGAGCCGCTCGCGACGGTTACAGACTTGGATGCAAATAAAAGCAGATGGTGCCTTATCTGTGTGCCTGGGTTTGCCTACGTGCAGGCAGCCAGCGCCGGCGGTTTATTCCCAGATAGGAAAAATGAGAGGTCCTTCGGCCGGTCAAAGTGTTGCACAGAGGCCACCAAAGCTCCCTGGCCGTGCGCCCCATATGGGATGGAAAGCCATAGATTTATTAGGTCTTAAACAAAAGCAAACCCCAAGGGAGGCAGGAGGGTGGTTATTCCTATCCATAATTAGGAGCAGTTTGCTCCTAATTAAATCTAAAGATTTGCAGTTGCTGAGAACCTTTCCCACTCCCCAAATGGAATAGAGCATGTGAAGAAACTCCATCACGGAGGAAGGCACAAGGAGATGCAGTTGGTCCTTCCATCCGTGGGAAAGCATCAGGGGCCTGAGTGTCTTCTCCCAGGCCAGGTCTTCACATAATACAGGAGCAGCTATCAAAGACTTCTATTTAAATGTAGCGGTGGGACAAGGGGGAATGGCTCTTAACTGAAAGAGGGCAAGTTTAGATTAGATATTAGGAAAAAATTCTTTATTGTGACTGTGATGAGGCACTGGAACAGATTGCCCAGAGAAGCTGTGGATGCCTTGTACCTGAAAGTGTTTAAGGCCAGGCTTGATGGGGCTTTGAGCAAGTTGGTCTAGTGGAAGGTGTCCTTGCCCATGGCAGGGAAATTGGAACTGGATGATCTTTAAGGTCCCTTCCAACCCAAACTATCCTATGACTCTATTTCTATTATCTCAGTTTCTACTATTTCTATTATTTCAATTTCTGTATTTATATTGGTATTTGTGTATCTATATTGATGTTTTACTCATGTGTACTTCTGTGTGTCCCTGGCTGGTGGTTTTCATGGCCCTGGACACCCAGGGCACACAGAGGTTATTGAGAGGTGCTCACTGTGTATTTTAATGCTGTACTGAAGCACTGGGAGGTTTGGTTCACCTCTTGAGCCCAGCATGCCATGTTAGTAGGCACCAGGTGGCTGCACCCGCGTGTTTTTAAAAAATAAGGGGAAAACATCATCTAAATCCTACAGGCAAGATGATGATAGTGGCTATATTTAATCTCCCAGAAACAGCCGACCGCTCACCCAGTGAGGAAAGGATGGCTGATTGCCACTATGTCCCTGCTCTGTCCCCTCACTAGGAGTTGTGTGTGTCTCCCAAAACAAGGGGACAGCCTGTTGTTTGTGACCCCTCGCCATTCACGTGCAAGGGCTGAGCTGGTGTTCCTCAAGCACCTGGTGGAGAGCAAAGGGGCAGAAGAGGAGTAGCGACACTTTGCCAAGGGGTATTGCTGCTGAGCTGACCTGTGCCCAGTGCTCCCCCTTTTCTCCTTGGTGCCGTGCCCAATGTCTTCTCCGGTGTCCCTTCTTGCCCCCTTAATATCTTTCACAGTGTCTTTCCTTGCCCCCTGATATTTTTCCAGCATGTCTCCTTGTGTTGCCCCTAAATGTCCCTCCGTAACCCCGTGTCCTCCCTAAGTGTCCCTCTTCACCTCTTGGTGTTGCTCTGAATATCCCTGACGTGCCTGTCCCTGTCTTAGCAGTGTCCCCAATGTCTTCCCCAGCGTCCTTCTTTGTCCCTACACAATATCCTTCCAAATGCACCTTGTACCTAAGTTGCCCCACTAAATGTCCCTTACAAGTCCTCGCTCTTCATGGTCCCCCTCTGACCCCTCCAGTGTCCCTCTTTGTCCCCACCATGCGTCCCCCCAAATACTCTTATTTATTCCACAGTGTGCCCCGCACTGTCCCTCGCTGTCCCTCCCGGTGGGTCGGGTCAGGGCGTGGCAGGGACACTCGGGGACACCGGCGGCGGGTGGCGCGCGCGGGGCAGTCCTCCCCGCGGTCCGCACCGCGGCTTTAAAGGGAGCCCGCGGCGGGCGCGGCCGCAGAGGCACCAGCGGGGGCACCGGCGGCAGAGCGGCGCTGGCTCTGCTGCGGCTTCACCCAGCCACCGCTCCCTTCCCAGCCTCTCCCCGCCCAGGGGCGGGGGTCCCAGGCCGGGCGGGCCACGCTTCCAGCCGTGAGGGCGTAGCGGGGCATCGCGGGACGAAGCACTCGCCATGAGCGACAGCCCGATCCCACTGCCACCGGCTTCGGCCACCAAGCCCAAGCGGGCCCGGTCAGCGCGGCGGCCGGCAGCCCACCCTGCGTACTCGGACATGATCACAGCAGCCATCCGCGCCGACAAGAGCCGCGGCGGCTCATCCCGGCAGTCCATCCAGAAGTACGTGAAGAGCCACTACAAGGTGGGCCGGAATGCCGACGTCCAGATCAGGCTGGCCATTCGGCGCCTGCTGGCCACCGGAGTCCTCAAGCAGACCAAAGGAGTTGGAGCCTCCGGCTCTTTCCGCCTAGCCAAGGCCAGCAAGGCGAAGAGGTCTCCTTCCAAGAAGAGGAAGAAGGCAGCCAGGAGATCCACTTCACCCCGGAAGCCGGCTAGGTCCAGGAAAGCCAAGTCCCCGGCCAAGAAGCCCAAATCTGCCGCCAGGAAGGCCAGGAAGAAGTCGAGGAGCCCGAAGAAAGCCAAGAAGCCAAAGACTGTTAAGGCCAAGTCCCTGAAGGCATCCAAACCCAAGAAGGCAAAGCGGTCGAAATCCAGAGCCAAGTCCGGTGCCCGGAAATCGCCCAAGAAGTGAGAAGTCTAGAGGCGTTTCGGTACTCTCCCCATTGGTTCTGTAAATAGCTGGTGCCTTTATTTTTACTCCTTTCTCCTGCATTTTATAAAAAATTGCTCTATTCTGGAATTGAAATAGCTAAAACAAGGCAGTTGATGAATGAAAGAAAACAATTTTAAAGTGTTTTACTGGTCTGGGTTTTTATTCTGATGTCTCAGAAATTTCTTGTGTGTGTGTCTGCTGGTTTTATTAACGCTGGACTGCTTGTTGTGTGTTGGCAGAGATGGTGACTCTGTGTGTCTGTCGGGGTCGTGCAGGATTTCAATTCCTGGTCTTGCCCCAGCTCCTGGGGGTGTTGTTTGCTGGGGCCGGGCAAAGACATTGGGGGGAAGCCGGAACAAATGGCTGCAAAAGCCCTGGCCTTCCCTGGAAGAGGAAAAGGGGTCCCTGTTCCCTCATGCACTGCTGCAGATCCCCACCGTGGGGATGAGGTGACGAAGGTTGGGCTGCCGGGCGTGAGGTCCAGCTGGTGCTGCAGATAACCGGGGCTGTCCGCCTGCCTGTGGAGCTGCCTCAGCACAGCTGGGTGACGGCTGGGACTTTTTGGGGCAGGGATGGGACAGAGGAGATGGAGCAGGGCCAGAGTTTGGCTTTCAAGGAGCTTTCCACATTGGCTTTCAAGGAGTTGAAGGTGTCCATGAAGTGGGAAGTGGGATGACCGTGGGGAGAAAGGACAAACACAGCCATAAGCAGCTTTGCTCCCCAGGGAGGAACATCCCTGAGGCAGCGGACAGCTCTGCAGCTGGGCTGTGGTGGGCAGCCAGGGCAGAGCGAGGCAGAACTGCTGGGCTCAGCCCTGCTGTGACCCGAGGGCCCTGGCTTTGTGCCCACTGGGGGCTGGCACGACTCCAGGGCCTGCCTGGTCCCTGGCAGAGCCCCTCCCTGGGCTAGGCTGTGTGATCCTGACAGCCAGGGCTGGCAGGGAGCCTGTGGGCTGGCCTCACTGCTCAGCGGGGTCTGAGCCTCAGGCAGAGGCTGCCTAATCCCTCTTGGCTAGACTCAGATAAACTTCTTGATCACCAGGATCCCCAACCACCTAGGTCGCCAAGAGCTCCGACATCCCAGGGGCTCTGGGTGCCCAGTGCCCTTGGACTTGCTGTGCCTAAATCTCATAAGCCCAGGGTCTTCGCCCTCTCCAATGGCTCCCAAATCCTTCAGCCTGTTCTTCCTAAATCACGTGGGCAAATGGTGCCTGAGTCCTTTAGCCATTAAGGATTCCAAATTCAGTACATCAGGGTACTGAAATCCTTGGCCTGGATGCGTCTAATCCATGTGGGCTCTTGTTCCTAAAACCCTTGTATCGAAAGCTCCCAGAACACCTAGACTGAAGACCCTGAAAGCCCTTCAAGAGCCTGGTACCTAATTCCCTTGGAATGAATGGTCTAAACCACTCTGGCCACAGAATGCCCCAGTCAGCTGTAGTAGAGGAAGGAGATACCTAATCCAGATGGAACAGGTTGCCCGGAGTTGTGGATGCCTTATCCCTAAAAATACTCCAGCTGAGTTTTGATGGGGCTCTGAGCAACCTGGTCTAGTGGAAGGTGTCCCAGCCCATGACAGGGAGCTTGGAACTAGATGATTTTGAATGTCCCTTCCTACCCAAACCATCCTATCATTCTATGACCCTTTGTGTCTAAAGCCACCGAGCCTATAGTTTACAAACACATCTGGCCAGAGGTACTCAAATCAAAGAGGTACTCAAACCCAAAGGGTTTGGGTATTCTAATTGTCACCTGGCAAATCCTAAACCTCTCTGCCCAACGGGTTATTGGTCACCTCAGCTGCATGTGCGCATATGCTACAGACCCGTGGTTCATTATCCCCAGTGGTGGGCACCCATAAACCCCCTAGCTGCAAGGATCCAAGTCACCTGTGCTAAGGACTCCAAATCCCTAGGGAGAGCCACCTAATGCTCCTGGGCTTGCTGATTCTTGTGGTCCGTGATGCCCTGTTGCTATGAAACCCCTCAGGCCCTAGTACATGACCCCATTACAGTTCCTAAATCTCATAGACGGCGTTCCCCCAAAATCCCTCAGACTCCGGGCATCACATATCGCCTGGCTCCGGGGTGCCTAACCCCCCCGGGACAGATCCTCTCCTCCAAAGAAGACTCCCAACGCCCCCTAGAGAAGGTGCCCGAGCGCTTCCACCCTCTGGAGCTGCGGCGGCGCCCGCCCCGCCCGGGGGAGGCGGTGCCCCGGCGGCCAATGGGCATTGGTCAGTANCTCCGGCGGCGGCTGGAGAGCGAGCTGGAGGACATCCGGGGCGCCGGCACCTGGAAGAGCGAGCGCGTCATCGCTTCCCGGCAGGGTCCCCACCTCCGCTTGGCGGGCGGCGGCGCCGGTGCGTGCGGGGGGCGGCGGGGAGGAGGGCGCTCGGTCCCTTCCCCCGGTGCCATGCCCCTGCTTCTGTCTCTCTGTTCCCGCAGGGATCATCAACTTCTGCGCCAATAACTACCTGGGGCTCTCCAGCCACCCCGAGGTGATCCGTGCCGCTGTGGAGGCCCTGGAGAAGTTCGGCGCTGGGCTCAGCTCCGTCCGCTTTATCTGCGGTACCCAGGTACCGGGCAGCATCCCCTTCCCTGCGCGTCTTTCGCAGGGTGTCCGCGTGGACTCCCCTCTCGGCACTCCCACTCGGCATGTGCACAGGGCTAAGTTACACGTGGCCCGGTGGGAAAAGCAGTCTGCCAAGTCCCCACTAGCCAAGCATCTGGAAATACGCCAATTTAAACCATTGCAACACCTGAGAGCAAAGAAACTGAACACCCCTCTGAACTCGGAAAATTGATGTCTTTTTCCTTCTCTCGTGGGTCAAAATTACAGTGAACCTGATTTGAAGTGGCTCCATCAGCCCCAGCCCAATTTATGCCTGCTGGAGCCTTTTTTGAGTCCTGCCTGGTTAAGTGCAAAGAACAAGCAGAGCTTCTCCCTTGTGCATGGGGAGCTTAGAGTCTCCCTGCTGAGCTTTTGACATCCAAACCCATAATCATACTTTAGGGCTACATTTGCTGAACACAAGTAACTTCTCCCACGCACACACACCTTTTGTGGATAAAACCTGGCGGTCTCCTCCCCTTTCAAGTCAGCATTTAACAGCAGTGGGCAGGCAAGAACTTGTGCTGTCCCACTGTTGACTCCTGCTCCTCTCTTCTCTTTAGAGCATACACAAGGACCTGGAGGAGAAAATCGCACGTTTCCACCAGCGGGAAGATGCCATTCTCTATGCCAGCTGCTTTGATGCCAACGCTGGTATCTTTGAGGTTGATGAGGCTTCCCTTGTGTTGTGCATGGAGGAGGGAGGTGACAGCAATGTGGTTGCTGTGCCTTCTAAAGGCTCTTCTGTGAGCTCTGTGGACCTGAAAAGATGGCAGTGGCTGGTGGTGAAAAGCCATGGCTTGGGGCCCTTGCACTAGGGAAGCCACGCAGAGGCATTTAACCACCTTCACCTCTGCTGTCTCCAGCTGGCTCCAGCTCTTGGGAAGGGCTCCCATTTCTGCAGATGTCTGTATTCTGTATTCCCTGTTAAAGCATAGGTGAAGGGAAGGAGTGATCTCACAGGCATATTAGGAAAGGGGGAGGGAGGTTTTGAGCTCAGAAGCCACAAGCAAGAGTCTGGCATAAAGAAATCAGGGGATGAGGTGACTAGGAAGGAAATATAAAGTTTAGCACTGCCAGGAGAGATGTGGCAGCTGGAATCAATCACAGCTGGAATCAATCACAGCCTTGTTCTTTGTACTGAGGGAGGCTGGGAGATCTTGGTGAGGTGGCATCCATAGCAAAGAGCGATCCTTTCTGTTTGGCACGGCCAGGCCCTGCTGACCCCAGAGGACGCCGTGCTGTCAGATGAGCTGAACCATGCTTCCATCATCGATGGGATCCGCCTGTGCAAGGCCAACAAGTACCGCTACAAGCACATGGACATGCAGGACCTGGAGGCCAAGCTGAAGGAAGCGCAGGTACGGAGGTCTGCTCCCACCCCAACGCCAGGGCACTTGCTTAGCTGTGCTGCCTGTGCAGTAGCCAGTGCTGGAGGGTAAGCTCTGCCTTTTCCCATGCAATAGGCACTGCTTTTGCCAACAGGCATGGATAGGCAAGGTGGCAAAGCAGCTGGTTGTGATGCAAATCCCCCTGTCTCAGTTAGGTACATCCTCTCCGTACAGGAGCTTGAGTGTGTCTTTTTGCCAGCCCCTCTCCTCAGGGTGACATCTTCACCCCTGGGGATGCCTTTTTCCCTCCAATAGAAGCATCGACTGCGGCTGGTGGCCACTGACGGTGCCTTCTCCATGGACGGTGACATCGCACCCCTGAGGGAAATTTGCCAGCTGGCCCAGAAGTACGACGCCCTGGTGTTCATTGATGAATGCCACGCCACAGGATTCCTGGGACCCAATGGGAGGTAAGTGACTGCTTCAGCCCCGTTTCTTCCTCCTACCGTAATTCTGAAGCAAGGACAAAGGTGCTGATGGCCAGCATGTTTTTGTGTGGGGACTCCTTGAAGGCTTTGCACCTCACCTTTGGATTGAAAGGAAATACTTCAGCAGTGATCCGTCCCCAAGTGACAGCCGCTTCTCAGAGTGTAACGGATGGTGTGACCATCTCATCTGGGCACTACGTCTCCTGGCAGGCACTTTGTTTGGACTATTAAACTTCTGTCTGGGAAGTTTGAGCACGTTCCCATCTCCAAGGGATGAAGAACCCATGCTCTTACTTTGAGAGGTCCCCAGTTTAGGCTTTCTGCAGGAGAGGAAGGTCAGCACTTGGGTCGAACTATCTCAAGGGGCTATTCCTCCTTGTCTAGAAGGAGGGATGCCAGAGACCTGGCTGACAGTGCTTTTTTTCCCTTGAGGTATCCGGCAGCTTCCCTGGTGCCTACTGGCACAGCAGATAACGTGACATTCCTTTTTCTGCAGGGGTACTGATGAGCTCCTGGGAGTGATGGACAAAGTTACCATCATCAATTCTACCCTGGGAAAAGCTCTTGGAGGAGCTGCAGGTGAAGGCATTTTCCTGTCCAGGGTCCTGCATGCCCTAAAGAGCTCTACAGCATCAGTCTTATGTTTCCCTCCTCTGCCTAATGATGGAGTAACAAATGCATGTTATCCTTTTCTACTGGTGGCATGAGGCTTGGTTTGTGATGTTGCTGCAGGATTAAGGGAGATCCTGCCATGTGCTCCTTACACTGTCATCTTTCTCATGCATTTGCCTTTGGGATCAAGGTGGAAAATCTTGGTCAAAAACATCAGCTGTGATTTTTAGACGTGGTTTGTACCTAAATTCCTGCTGTAGGTGCCAGGTTGGCTTTATCAAGAAGCCTCACTCTAAACAGGTCACCCTTGTCCAATTCTCTCTCCTCCATCTGCAGGTGGGTACACAACAGGTCCCAAACCCCTCATCGATTTGCTCCGCCAGCGTTCCCGCCCGTACCTCTTCTCCAACAGCTTGCCCCCTGCCGTGGTGGGCTGTGCATCCAAGGCCCTGGACCTGCTCATGGAGAGCAATGCCATTGCACAGTCTATGGCTGCCAAAACCCAACGGTGAGGGGGCCATGCTGGGGTGGGAGCAGGGGCAGCTTTGTTAGGAGTGAGTTGTCTGTGATTTATTCACCCCCCCTTTCCCGGTGATAGCTGTGAGGACAGTTTGCAAGTCAGGGCTCAGGGGAAGCTGCAGGATGTGCCTGTCTGTATCAGGTAGATGTGTCACATCTGGATGCTCTGTGAGCTGGAGCACATTGTCCACTCAAGGATCTGCAGTCCCATTATGCTGAGCAGGATGTCACTCCCAAGAGGAGAGGTCTCTTCCCCGCACAAAAGATGAACAGTGGAGCAAACCTCACCCGGTTCTCAGTATCCAGGGCTCCCAGGGGAAAGAAAAGCAGCGGTCTCCAAGGACAGGGTTGTTGAGGTTTTTACTCATCCTGTTGTTCCCTTCACCAGGTTCAGAAGTAAGATGATGGCGGCTGGTTTCACCATCTCAGGGAAAGACCACCCCATCTGTCCAGTCATGCTGGGGGATGCTCGGCTGGCATCAGTGATGGCAGAGGACATGCTCAACAGAGGTGATCTGGGGAGGGAGCTCGCTATGCAGACACATTCCCTGAGGGAAGGAATAGTTGGCTTGACCACAAGCCCTCCTGTAGAGGATGTTCCTGCATGAAATCCAGTACTCTTCTACCCTCCAGCTGCAAATGTCCTCATGGCCTCCCCCAGATGTTGCTGTCTGCACCTTCCTTCTCTGTTAGGGAGGGGATTTACGTTAATGCTCTTGTCCTGCTACGCTGGGCTCCATCCCCATTGCTGGCTCTCAACCTCATTTCCATGCTTGGGAGCAGATGGCACTGGAAACCTTGAAGCCTGGAAGTGGTTAATGAGAGGGGAACCTTTCTATCACCCAGTGCACCTCAGCCTGCCTCCATCCCAGCCAGCTCTGACCTTCCTGCGTTTCCTCCCCAGGCATTTATGTCATTGGCTTCAGCTACCCCGTGGTCCCCAAGGGGAAGGCGCGCATTCGGGTCCAGATCTCAGCGGTGCACAGCGACGAGGACATCGACCGCTGCGTGGAGGCCTTCACCGAGGTGGGACGGAAGCACGGAGCGCTGTCTTGAGGGGCCAGAAAACACCACCTCAGCATCATCCCCGCCCAAAACCAAGTGCCTCTGATGGGAGAAAAGGCTTGGGCAGCACACTGCCAGAAGCAGGACCGCTCCTCAAGGCATCACAGCCCGCATCACAAGGGTCAGCCACCTGACTGTTGCAGCGTGCTGGTAGTAGCACTGGCAACCCGCACTTAGAAGTGTCATTAAAGATGTCCTGCAGTGCAGTGGATGTTTGTCTGCCTCCTGTTTCCTCAGCCAGGAGCTGCACCCCATCCCCATCCTCTCATGCTGTGACCAGACACTCTGCTGTGTCTTCCCTGAAGCCTCAGTCCAGATGCTGAAGCACTGCAGTTCCTGCTGTCTCCTGCTGATGGAAATACGGCGTTGCTGATGTGCCTGAGGTTGCCTGCTTCTTCTCTGCTGTCCTGTGGGTCCAGCAGCATCACCTTGGCAGGTCTGACTGCTGCAATTCCCCACTGAGGCGGGGGTGTTTCCCAAGCCCTTCGCAACCTGTGCCACATGCAGCTGATTAGGGAAAGTGAACGTGGGCCAGCCAAAGCTCCAGTGCTCCTTTCTCTCCTTCTCACTCTCAGGTGTTAGACGTGAGGCTTGCTTGGTCCCCAGCTACAAGGCTTTGCCAAGTGCTTCAGTGGTCCCACACCTGCCTTGGGAAAGGCATCTTGCCCCAGAGAGGCCATCAGGCAGCAGGCAAGCTGAGGTGGCAGAGGCCAGCAGCATGGCGAGAGGATCTGCATCTGGCTGAGGCTGAGGCCAGGGCCAGAGCGGGTGACAGAAACCTTTAATTTTCTTCCATGTGGCAGGAATCTCTGGATTTGTTCCTCCAAGCTGTGCTGTAGTATTTCAGCATTCAAAAAGGCACAAGTGAGACCTGGGCATTTCTTAGGATTGCTTTATTTGCATCAGTTTTGCTCCAGATCAGAAATTTGTGTGTCCTGCCAGCTTCCCATGTGCTGAATGAGTAGCTGCACCAGGGACAATCTACTAGGGACAGATTCTAGCTGAAAATGGAGTGTGCTGTGCCTGGGTGCTGGAGCACTGGGTCATATCAGCAAAGACCTGCTCTGAAATCCTTGTGTGTTGCTTGGCTGTCAGGAAGCAAACTACAGGGCAATAATGTCTGACCTGAGCCAGAGCAACTGCAGAAGAATACAGGTGTTAATCCAGGATTGTAGGGCTTTACAAGGATGCAAAGGACAGGGCAGAAATCTGTCTTGTAGGTTCAATAGGACTGCGACCAAACCCTGTTAGAACAGCTGGTAGTGTAAATGATTTTGTTTAATTTTCCATCTCCACAGGCCCTGAGGTCAGCCTGCTGATAAACTATGATATGGAGTTCCCTTTCTGTGGCGCTGGGCCCTTGCAGTGCTGCAACCCCTTTTCAACAGGCAGTATTTTGGCATGGAGAATGTAGTGGGGAAGGCAGGGAGATGGCTCTCTGGCCCCTTGTGCAGCCTGGAAGAGACAAAAGTTGGGATGGGCTCAGGTATAGGGAGGTTGAGACCCTAAGCTGAATCATTGCTGGTTTCAGCCCAATGCATGTGCACCCCTTGCTCCCCCTACCCGCACAGCTCCATTGCACACCTGTACCACCCTCCCTCCCATTTCTCTCCTGCTGGTCCCCAGCCCTGGTCTCCCCCTCTCCCCTGGCCTTCTGCAGGCATCCCTTCTGATGCCTCCAGTTAGGGCAGACAACCCAAGCAGTTTAACCCTGCTCCAGCTTTCGAGGCCTCCTCGTTGGCAGAGCAGCCCTGCAGATGTCTCTGCTCAGCTGTAGGCCAGAGCAGCAACTGCAGCCGCCCTCCTGTGCTGCTCACGCTTGTTTTTGCATGAACGTGGGCTCGCCTGTCTGCTCCTCTTCTCACCAGAGGCACTGACCTCCCTCTCACCTCTGTATCTCTTGGGTCCCTCAGCAGCTAACTCCCTGCACTCTGCCTGCTTCAAGGCCAAGCTCAGCAGCAGACTGTGGAGCTGTCTGGGGAACAGACTGGAGTGCTGGAGTCCCAGGAAGGCAGGAAGGTCATATGATGGCACACTGGTAATGAATAATGTTGTACTCATTGACTTGTAGCCATCATGTTAATATCCAATTGAGGCAAATCCTCCTGCTCTTTATTGCTTCAAGCCTAGGTCTGATCTACAACTCTAGGAAGCTTTTAGCCCAGAAACTAGAGGATGTTTTGCTGAGTGCAATGTAGAGGCAGATGCCACTTTTTGAGGATATGGTTCCCATTCTGGGCTCCTTGACCTACCCCGTACCCTGTATGCTGCTCAGGCAGTCCTGAGTCTGGAGCTGTCACCCTCTGCTCTGTGGGATTAGGTGGGGGATCCACGTACTTCACCCATTTTACCTCAAAGTAGGGGACTATCCTATCCCATCCCATTTTCATACATACCTAGCCCTAAAAATGCTTCCAGCCCTGGGTCGTGGCTCACCCCCCACTTCTACCCTCACTAGGCTGCCTTGTTGCAAACTACCCCACTGATTCACTCCAGCCACTCTCCACATTGCTGATTCCACCCAGCAGTGACCTACCTCTACCCTTTCTCTGCTGGAATTCCCTTGCCCTGGCTCCCTGCCTGCAGCCCCACCCAGGCAGGCAGGGATGGGTGCAAACAGGGTCTGAACCCGATGTTTGGTACCATAATTTTTCCATCCCTCATCCTTTGCTGGAGATAAATGCTGCGCGAAGGTCTCCGCTGGTGCTAATGCCCCGCGGCACTTGTGGGTGAGGGGGGAAGCAGCTGCACCCCCCACCCAGGGGCTTCGGTGAGACACAGCAACCACCACGACCATCCCCACTTCCTTCCTGGAGGTTTATTTCTGTTTGGGGTTTTTTTCCCCCAGCTCCGAGGGTGAGTCCAGGCAGACATTTGCCTTTTCAGGGCTTTCGGCTGCAAGAACAGGCAGCGGGAGGTACCTCCGCAGCCCCCTCAGCGGCAGGAGCACTTGCAGGCGGCCACGACGGGGTAGGGGACCTGCCGCCACGTGCAGTTTGGGGGGCCGGGGTGCTGCGGGCTCCAGCAGTGCCAGGCCAGCAGCTTGATGCGGGTGAGCTGTGCGGGCCGGCAGGTCATGCCGGGGGGCCAGGAGCAGCCGGCGGGGCCGGTCTCGCACGTGGTGTGGCGCACCCAGCGGGGCCAGAAGACGGGTCCCAGGTCGGCCCAGGCGGAGGCGAGGCGGCAGGTGGCCCGTTCCACCAGCCACTGCCGCAGGCGGCGGGCCAGGACCCCCGCTAGCTCGGGGCGCAGCTCTGGGGTGGGGGGCAGCTCCAGCCCCTCCACCTCCCGCCACAGCTTGCGGTGATATCGCCCGGCACCCTCCGCCAGGTCCCTGCTCGTGGACTCCAGGCTGTCCTCGAGGATGCTCTCGTTGCGACCGCGGGGCTCCTCGGTCGCCATCCAGAAGGGGTCGAAGGCCGAGCCCAGGAGCCGGCGCAGCCGCCCAGGGCGCAGGTGCCGGGGCTTGGGGGCGTAGCGATAATCCTCGGCGGAGAGCGACAGGCTGTAGGGCCGCACCGGGGCCGAGGGGTGGCCGCGCAGCAGGTGGGCGGTGGGATCGGCGGTGCTGGACGGCGGCAGCAGCGGCTCCCGAGGTTCCTCCGGGGGCGGCGGTGGGCCTGGGATGCCCGGTGGTGGGAGCAGGCAGAGGAGGAGGAGGAGGCAGCTGCGGTGTGGTCCCTCCATGGCGAGCAGCGCTGTGGCAGGCTGTGCCCGGCTGCGGGCTTGCACCCTGCCGCATCCCCTGGGTTATCACCGCGTCCCGAGGCATGGCCTTCCCCTTTTCCCTGGTTACAGCGGCTGATAGGGAGCTGGCGGGGACACCTCGCTCCTTCCCACCAGAGGGGCAAGTGGGGGGGAGAAGCCGCATGGTCCCTCCCGCCACTGAGCCAGTGGGGATAATTTGGGCTGCCGTGGAGGGGAAGGGGCCAGCGCCTCTTCCACATCCTGCTCCATCATTGGGAGAGGTACCCACAACCTTCCCAGTGAAGGGAAGCTGGTGGCCTTTGAGTCTTGCTGAGAAAGGATTGCAAACTGCACTCAGCGCGCCTGCAAGTCCTCAGGGTGGACATGGCAGCAGAGTGGCAGGGCAGGAGGGCTGCATGGGTCACTGTCCTCTCCTGGCACATCAGCCAGCCCCCATGTGTCCCAGGCAGCTGTGACGGAGCTGGACCTCTGGAGGTGGCCATCCTGGAGGTCTTGTCCTCCCTCCCATACTGCAGTACTGAGGGAGTGGAGACCTGGACTGGATGAAATCCAAAACCTTCTTCCCTAGGTCAGACGTTGTGGGAGAGGCTCAATTTGCTCAGTGCTACTAACAATTAATTAATAACCCCTAGTAACAGCAATAACTTGCTTATCCTCCCTATATTCAAGGAACAGGGCAGGGATGAGGCTCACAGTAGTGGGATATTTCCTTTCCCTGGAGGTGTTTGATAACACCCAGCATTGAGAGGTGGCTGCTGAGGTCCAAGGGACCCTTTCCCATCTGTTTTCCACCAGAGAGTAGTAAGCTTTCTCTCTGCCACCCACTTCTCAGCAGGAGGAGCAGGGAGCAGCTGAGCCTGCAGGAAAGCTGGGCAGAGAGGAGTTAACTCCAAACCCAACCTCAGGGAGAGGGGAAAAAAAAACAACAGAGAACTATGGATCAGCAGCAAGAGCAGAGGGAGGGAAAAGGGGGAGTCAGAGAGAGAGGAGAGGCGCTCCAGAAGGAGAGAGAGCAGAGCTGGTGGTGGGCAGAGGGAGGCAGCGGAGCACCAGGCAGGAGTGACTGGGATGACCGAGCTGCCTAGATAAACTCTTCAGTGGTCTGCATCCTCCCACTACCACTGCGTGGCTGGACTGGAGGTCTCCCCCGAGCGAGTGGCAAAGCTGCACGCCCTTCCTCACAAAGGTGAGTGCCGGCTTCCAAAGCTGAAAGGTGGCCTCGGGCTCTCTGAGCAGAGACACCCTGGTGCATTGTGCATGCTCAGAAGGAGACCGGGTTCCTCTGCTTCAGTGAGGAGATCCCATGGGGCCAGAGGGATGAGCTGGAGGGTGCCTATCAGTAGGAGAAAGGGGACCAAAGACACAGAGAGGTGGGCACAGTCTCTTGGTGTGATACATAAAAAAGCTGGGAAGCAGAAGTGGCTTGAGCTGAGGGATGGGGGAGCATGGAGTGAAGGAGCTGGCATGACCCAAAAACGAGTTAATTGCTTGTCAGCAGTAGCTAGATAACAGTGTCTTTCCTTCTCTGTTTTTGCTCAGAGAAGGACAATTTGTTCTAATGATAGCACAACAAGGGGAAGGCTTATTCAGAGATAGGCTGTTGGTGTTCCCTGTCCGAGCACAGTGTAACTCAGGGCTGGAGGAAGTTTTGCAGCAGATCACAGTACCTTGAGCTGTGATTATAACAGGCTCCTTCACAATGATCATCATCTTGTATTTCAGGTGGCTCCAGGGTCTCCTCCCCATCCTCACCTACCTGCCACCATCCAGCCCTTGACTACCTCTCAGTAACAGGAAAAGGTGCATTTAGTTGCCTCTCCCATTCCTTGGGGTGGGAATGTGTTGGGGTGCTGCTGCTGTGGGGTGTGATCCAGGCATCAGGTCCCTGCTGCCAGAGGTGGCACAGCCCTGGGCTGAGTGTGCTGGGACCACTTGCAGCCCATGGGAGCCTCCTACCCCATGGCCCTGTGGCCAAACCCTGTTGAGCACTAGCCAGGGTTTAGACTTGCCAAAGCGAGCATTCCCAAGGGGTTTAGCAGCTTTGGGAATGTAGGAGGAATGTGGTCGCCAGGTGGCAGGGCAGGAGGGATCCTTAGGGGTGCTGTGGGAGCACAGGAGATGTTCTGTTGGCAATGTGAATCTGGGCAGGAG
Organism: Tichodroma muraria; assembly: GCA_013390105.1. NCBI lineage: Eukaryota > Metazoa > Chordata > Aves > Passeriformes > Sittidae > Tichodroma > Tichodroma muraria. The sequence continues at coordinate 274,410 of WAAG01063780.1, read as the reverse complement.
AAAGAGGCTTCAGTTCTGCTCAAGCCAGGCAGGTGTGGGCTGACTGAGGGCAACAGCATTCTTGCCAGTGATGTCACAAGGATCTTGGTGGCATCATTTAACCAGCTGGTTGGGATTGGCATCTCTGGGAGAAATGTGAGTGTCAAAGGCTGGGGTCAGGCACCTTGGGGCCTATTATCACTTTCTCCCAATGCAGGTTCCTGCAGTCTGACAGGAAGATGCCAGGGGGACTGAACATCTCTTCTGACAGCCCAGAGCTACGAGCAGCAGGGATTATTGTGCCCATCATCTTCTCCCTCATCTTCCTTGTGGGTACTGTGGGAAATGGGCTGGTGCTGGCTGTGCTGCTATGGAATGGACAAGTCAAGTACTCCACCACCAACCTCTTCATCCTCAACCTGGCTGTGGCTGACCTGTGCTTCATCATCTGCTGTGTCCCTTTCCAGGCCACCATTTACACCCTGGATGGGTGGCTCTTTGGGGCTTTTGCCTGCAAGGCTGTGCATTTCCTGATCTACCTCACCATGTATGCCAGCAGCTTTACCCTGGCTGCTGTCTCTGTTGACAGGTAAGTGTCCCCTTCCCTTTGAGTTCCGCAGCTCAGGGACACTGTGTTTGCCACTCTTGAGCTAAGGGTGGGAGAAAGGCCACTACTTTTCCTGTTGGGTGTCCTGTAGGAAGCAGGTCTGGTCTCCCCAGAGGTAGGTCCAGCAGAGCCGGTCTCCCCAGCTCCCCATGCCCTCCCCCTCTACAAGCCAAGCTCTCAGCCTAATTACCCGGTGCTTACTTGGGAAGGAGGGGAGTCCACCATGCATAAGCAAGAACAGCAGCAACAGGGAGCAACACAACTCAGAAGAAACAGGAGAGTCCTGTTCTCTTTTCTTATCCTTCCCTTACTTGGTTCAAGAGATACACTGCTTGCCCTTCCTGAGCTAGCACAGCAGAGTGGATGATAGAGATCCCAGACCCACTATTGGAATGACCCTGATATTTTTGTGAATTCATTGTAACCCTCACTCCCAAAAGGTTTGGGAGGGTAGAGATGGGTGACTGCAAGGGAAGCCACCCATCTCTAAGGGTGCAAGGGAAGGGGTACACAGACGGCAGCTCCACAGGGCAGAAGAAATATCTCATCTCACCCATGATGTGTTTTATCTCTCTTTCTCCTTCCCCTCCTTGCCAGGTACTTGGCCATTCGCTATCCACTGAAGTCCCGGGATCTCCGCACGTCCCGAAATGCAGGAGTGGCCATTGTGGTAATCTGGTCACTGTCGCTGCTCTTCGCAGGGCCTTACCTCAGTTACTACCAGATAATCCATTACCGTGGTGTGCCCATCTGTGTCCCCATCTGGGAGGACCAGCGCCGAAAGGTTCTGGACATCCTCACGTTTGTATTTGGATACCTGCTGCCTGTGACCGTGGTGAGCCTGGCATACACTAGGACCATCAAGTTCTTGTGGACTTCTGTAGACCCCATAGAAAGAATCTCAGAGTCTCGGAAAGCCAGGCGTAAGGTCACCAAGATGATTGTCACAGTGGCCATCCTGTTCTGCCTCTGCTGGCTGCCCCACCACCTGGTCATCCTCTGCTTCTGGTTTGGCCACTTTCCCTTCAACCGGGCCACTTACGCTTTCCGCCTGGCTTCCCACTGCCTTTCCTACACCAACTCCTGCCTCAACCCCATTGTCTACGCCCTCATCTCCAAGCATTTCCGCAAGCGTTTCAAGCAGGCCTTCACCTGCCTCTTCTACCAGAACAAGATCAGGAAAAAGAAGAAGAGAGTTGGAAGGAAAGTCCATATGGTCAATGTGGAAAGAGGTTTTGCCAACAGGACAGGAGCTTTCTATGGAGGCAGCACTGAGGAGAACACCAGGAAGAGGGACCATGAAGGTGTCAGTCGTGCCAGAGCATGCACTGGGCCGGTACAAGATGCCATGGTCTCTGTTCAGAAGGAGCTACTGGAGGAGGAAATTTTGGCAACAGCTGGCCATTCCCTAGATGTGGCCCCTCTAAGAGGAACTGTTGGACAAGACCAAGAAGAAGCCCTAGAAAAGGGCTAGAGAGGCGAGAAAGAAGTCTCCATTTGCATCACATTTTCTGACCACATCACAGTGGTTTTGCTTTCCTGCAGGATCATCATGCCCACACCTTATCCCCACTGAGATGGTTTTATGTTGGCAGTGAGAGATGAGCTCGCTCATTCAGACCCATTAAGCTGAGTTCAAGTCCCCCAGAACTCCTCAAACACCTCCTCCACAATCCTGTAGCCATGTCTGAGACCTGCCATCATCCCAGCTCAATGTCCATGGTAAACTTTAAGTGAATTCAACAGCCCTTCTTTTCTTTAATTATGTATGATCATTATTTTTATTAGTTTTATTAGTGCTGTGTGGATCCTGAATATGTAACTCTTAATGTGAGGCAGATCTGCACCTATAATTTCTTAAGAGAGGGTGAAAGATGGGAAGCTCAGAAAAAAGTGTTTAGGGAAAGCTGTGGCATTGTGGGACACTCAGACCTCCACACTGAAGCTGGGAAACAATTACAGATGGTCATGGCTCTTGTAGGTGTCCTGAGCCCTGCATGGGCTACAAAATCCTCTGATGTCCTCACTTGTCCCCATGTGTCATGGTGCTGGAAGTTGTGTCAAAAGCAAAGGGGTTTTGGCCCCAGCCAGTGCTGTAGGCATTGTACAGAGAGGCTGGGTGACATCAGGCAGCTTGCAGAGCTGTGATGTGCATGAGCAGAGCCGTGATCTCTCCCTATTTCTCTTCTTTTTCTGTTCCCTACTTCTGTTTGTGTAAATCTTTCCTTTTTGCTTTGTCCTGCCCACTCGTAATTCCCAGGTGACATGGTATTTCTAACGCTCACTGAAGCTGTTGTTCGCCTTGCTAGAGCTCAGCTCCAAGGACATCCCTTTTTCTGTGTGGAGGCTAAGTGAAGTGGAAGGCCAGCTGTGCTGGGAATTAGTTTTCTTTTTCCATTCAAGTGCTTGATGTTGCTTTCTGCACTTTGAGCCTCCCTTGCCTCTATCCCTGTTTCTGATTTTTCCACCTCTCTCCTTTCATGGTGGCTGCCACTCCTCTACAGCGGATGTCTTTCAGAAACGTGTCCAGTGTGCCTTACCCACCATCCTGGCAACAGCGAGTTCTGCAGCCACCCTCTGCACATGATGCCATGGCTGGTGGCCAGCTCACATGACCTCATCATTTCTTCAGGTGAAGACTCACTCCACAGCCCAAAGCATTGGAGGGAGAAGGGAACAGCAGCCAGGAACAATGATGTGGCACAGCTGGACGCTGCCTGTTCTCGCCTAGAAGCAGCTGGGCTGTTGCTCACTCGATCCTGCTCCTCCTGGTCCCAGCTTGCAAAAGGAGCAGATCAGATCAGGACTGACTGCTGCATGTTGGGGTGAAGCCTAAATGAAACAGGACAGAGAGGACAGGGAAGATCCTGGGGAGAAGGTGCATTTAGCATGACAAGTGGCTGCAAGCCCTGAGCCCCTTCACTAAGCTCTGCGTGGTGCTAAGCCCCAATTTTGGGGAGCACATGAGCAGGAAGGGCAGGTGCTAAGCCTGGGTTGGGAAGGCTCTGGAGCCAGAAGGGAATTCCTGTCTATCCAGTACCAGTGTACATGCTCCAGCTGGTTTCTCAGCTCAAAAGTGAGGTGAAGCAAAGATGTCACATCCTTGATGTAGAGTCAGGTTTAATTAAAACTGAAGGAGTTTGATTGCTGCTTTCCGCACAGCCTTCCCTCCAGACTGATTGGCATTCTGCAGTCTCTGCTCCCAGCTTCTTGCCTTAATTAATGACTCTTTTGTTTTCTATCCTACTTTTTATCGCTCAGGCTGACAAGCTCATCTTTAACCCTGCAGGGGCTGGTTTGCCACATCAGTAGAGTGCTGCTGTTCTAAGATCTGGAACAGGGTAGATGAAACGGGAGAGGTGTGAGCAGGTCAGGGCTTTGTGTCTAGTGGTAAGCACCAGCTCTTCTCTGTGGAGTAACTTAGTCCTGCCAACTATGTGCTGATTCTGGTGTCTGGCATCTCCCTGGCATGTGTGACATGAACCTGACATCTCTGGGAGGTGTCAGACCCAGGTGCCAAGATGCTCATCCTGCTTATGACCCTGTGTGCAAATCTGGCAGCCCTGGCAAGGGAATCCTAGTTATTTGCTTTTGGGTTTAGCTGCTGGTTGCTCATCTATGACCAGCCTTAGCAGGCTGACAGCTGATTATTTTAATTCTTCCACATGCTCTCTTTCCCTCTCAGAGATTTCATAAAAAATCCCAGAGGAACACTGTTTGCCATACCTCTATCATCTTCCTAATCAAAACTTGCTGATTCCTCCACCTAGTCACTCCACGGGCCCTGGCCTGCCCAGGGCTCCTCCCCCCTGCTGGCCAGGCACAATGCATGAAGAAGGCATCCTTCTCTAAGTATCTTTCTGTAATGGAAGAGACCTTTGCTCACAGAGTGAGCAAAGGAAGCGGATGAAAGGGTGAGAAGTTTGCCAAAGACGCTTCATGGGGCTTCCTTAGCAGCGCAGGTAATTGCTGTGCTGGATTTGAAGTCTGCTACAAGGGCAAAGGTGGAGGAAGTAAATGAGTTTAGCTGTCGGAGATTAATTATTTTGGCTGTGGAAGAGCTGAACAAATTCTTGATGTTCACACACATTTGCAGTGTGTGCTTTGCATTCGATCGTGTGGGTGAAGTGGCTGCTCCAGAGAAAGGTCATCCATGCAGCTTTGCTTGGGAGGCCTTGTCAGGGCTGTTGCTTCTGCTGTGGTTCCTCTGTGAAACACAAGCAGGTTCTCAGCTGTTCACTTGCTTGAGGCAGATCCTCAGTCTGGCTGGTTTTGGTTGCATCTTATAGTACAGCAGCAGCTTCAGAGCCAGGGAGGTCGCTGTGGGGTTCAGTGGCTGCGAATTCTGCAGCTCACATGTTCTGAATTAGGAGGGCAAACAGATTGTATTTGGAGGTCAGGTAGTGGTGAGAGGGAACCAAAGCCTGAAGTCACGGTTGGTATCATGGCCCTGAGAACAATCATTGCTTAGGAAGGGATCTGAGGGGTGCATTTGATGCTGTAGCACAAAGAAAATGAGGGGTTTGGACTGATTTTAATAGCGAAATAAATAGCAGAGGGAAACTTGTGCTGTTGTTCCCATTCTCCATTACTGCAGCAGACACCTCTGGAGACACAGAAAACCACCACTAACCTCAAGGGTTGTGCAGGGAAATATCTGGCACAGGGTGCAAAGACAGAGAAAAGCTGCTGTGAGAAGCTGAAGCTTCTAGGCTAGAAGTAGGAAGAAAACCAGGCAGTGCCAGTCAACAGCTCCCAGCACAGTGGGAAGCCATGTTTCCTCCTTCCCTGGAACAGCTTCTTTCCTGCCCAGCACCTAACTCTCATTCTGGATACAACTGCTGAGCATGACAGGGTAGTTAAGGCTCTGGGTATGACTGGCTGATGCAAAGAAACCTAAAACTTTTCTCCATCCAGTGCCAAACACATGATATGGCTCAGGGCAGCCCACAGCTTCAAGCCCTGAGGCAGGAAAGCAGAACTGACTGCGGTGATTCATAGAATACAATTCCTACTCGATATATTTTTTTTCTCCACTGAAAACTAGATGTGCTTTTCTCTTTCTTACCTGGTGTTACTGCTAAAGCAGTGGCAAAACTTCCTATAGCTATTTGTTTTTTTATTGCCTCTCCTGCCATGGTGGGAGCAGTCCAGCAAAAGAAGCAAGGCAATTGCTCCTGGCTGGCTGCAGCACCCCCACCTTTCCCATCTGGCAGGAGCTGTTAAGAAAAAAGCCAGCACTATGCAAGACAAAAGCCTGAAGAGCTGTGGACAACATCACGTGTGCTGAGGCTAAAAGCTTCACTCTAAGTCTTAGCTAGATGTGTTCCTGGGTTTGAGGTAAGCATCTAAGAGGAGTCTACTTAGAGACAACATCAGCAACTGAAGTAACTGCACGGATAAAGAGCATTTTAGCCATGTGCTCTTCAGGCACTTTAATGGTCTCCTCAGCAACAAGGCTGCTGAGGGCAGAAGCACTGGCAGCTGAGTGTATGTGGACGTCAAAATAGGGCTGTAAAGACAGGAAGAAACAAGTTCAGTGAAGACTGGGCATGAAGATCACCTGCTTCTCACATAGGGACCATGCTAGAAGTTCTCTGCCCTGCCCAGATGTCCTTCCCCAGCCCCTCATACTCTTGCTGTCTCTTCACAGCACAGCTGTTTTATTTGGCATGGGGCAAGGCACGACTTCTGCCACTGGGCAAGGCTGCTTTTCCTCTCTGCAAAGTATCTCATCTTCCAGCTTGAAGCACGCCTGCTGGGACTCTCTTTCCTCTATTTGTATGGTTTCACAGCAACTACTTAGATTTTAAATTTGGATTTCTTGGTTGTGTAAGTCAGGATCAGAAAAGGTCAGCCAGCAACCCTGTACTTTGATCTGCAAACAGACTGGTGTTTGAACTCAAGCAACTTTGTGTTGTCACTTCTGATTTGAGGAGCAGGAATGAGAGTAGTGCTTACCAAGTCCAGTGCTGTGTGAATGGGGCCTGGAACAGATGTAAAAAAAGAGGAATGGATCGCTCTGAAAAAGAGAACTTGGCCGAGGAGTCGTAAAAGGCTGACAGGATTTTATTGAAATTGAAGATACAAAAAGGTCAGATTGTCTCCCACCCTCTCAGCATCCTTCCCACCCAGCACATCATAATGAAGTATCAATATGCACAGTGACAGCTCCAGCCCAGCCATGAGACTGCTGCTCCCAGCTGTGTCCTCCAGCAGCCCACAGATGAACCCATCAAAAAGCCATGGCTATTTCTGGTATCTCAGCTTTGAACAGAGGTCCACTTAGCCTCTTCCTGGACAACAGGCAGATATCAGAGAGCACGCTGACGTAAAGATCTCTGAAGAATGCTCCAAACTGTGGCTGCTGCATCCTTAAGCTGAATCCTAATAATAAACCAGCGACTCCCAAGCTGTGGGATAGGTATGGCTACCAGCACACCATGGTGTGGTACACAAGTGGGAACTCAGATTACTATTGGCATGTTCCTGTCACCCTGTTGCTGTTGGTGCCCTATGAATGAGATTTCCCGGATTCCTGCTCCACAACAAAGCAACCTAAACCTTCATTGCTAACCACAGTGGGTAGAAGTGAGAGAGCAGCAAGAGCATTTCCCTGCATCCTTCATAGCTGCATCACTTCAGGCTCCCAGCATAAGCTGTAATTTGTTTCTCACACTGCACTTCAGATTCCCCATGACAAGCAAGAGACACAGAATGGCTGAGCAGTGGGTTTGGTGCTGCTAAAGCAGAGGTAAATCCACCTCCATCCTAGCCCAATAATACAGCTCAATGCACAATACCTCCTGTCACAACTGGACCTCTTGCCTGGGACTGCCAGTAACAGGAAATGCAAAAGCTAGTTATGGTGTTTGTTTTTTTTTTTAAGATGTAGATGTCTGACTAGAACTGCGTTAAGACTGTCACCCTCCAATCCTTATTCTCGCATCAGGGCGGCTCTGACCTACTAGCTGTGTACCTGGGTATTTTTTGCAAGTGTTACACTGTAATATTTAAGTACTAACTTGCAGCAGACTCAAAAAATGGGTCCAATGAAAGGTGTTAGTTTAGCGATGAAAAACTTTGTATCCCACTTGTAACCAGATGCGTTCTCTACCCTCTGACAGCAGGCTCTGGGGAAGGTGAGGATTAAGCCTCAGTGTATGTTTCTTAAGGCAGAACGTTTGCTCAGCTTCTAGCATGCAGAATTAAATGTGTATTCTTCTCATAGCACAAAGCCTTCTGCTGTTCAAGGCATTCACTTTCTCCCTCATGCAGTTGAGCAGTATGGAGGTGGCAAAGGGTGCTTGTTCCAAGCATTTCTGTGATGCTGGCCAGCTGCGGAGTGCACCAGTCAGGGCTGGCAACTGCACGTGGCATTGGTCACTGCCTACATTGAGCTGACATACTTAGGAGAAGGCAAAATATCTCTGGAAAGGGTACCCTATTCATTGCCAGCCAATCTGGTAAAAAGTAGAGCAGCTCTTGTACCCCAAAATCGTAGCTGCAGCATTCTTGTCTGTTGCCTTTGCTGTGCAAAGCCTGCTGCCTCGCCATGGGGCAGCTGTGGCAGCACCAACAGGAGCCGTCTGAGCACCACTGGAGAGTCAGTGTGGCAGGAATGGCCGCTGGCAGCAATGTTTAGTCAGCGATCTGGGAAGCAAACTTCAGCTTCCTTTTCTTCTCTCTAAGGCTTCTCTTCCTGCTTCGGGAAGATTATTTGGCAGCTCATTACCTGTTGTCCATCTTCTGCATCTGCAGGCTGAGTGACGTGAAGCTGGCCAGGAGGTCTGTAACCTCATCCACCTGACAGAAGAATACAGATGGCCATCAGGGAGGGGAATGCAGCTGTGCAGCCACCCACCCCCACAGAAGAAACCCCCATGCAGCAGGGACCACCCCTGCACTAGAATTGCCAGTAATGCCCATGCTGCGATTTCAATAGGAGAGGATCCTTTTGGTGCCAACAATCAGGCAGAAAGGCTACTATCCTCAGGATCAAACAAGCCCTAATCTAAGGCAATGGGAGCTTCTCCCCATTCTTCAGGAGGTGATGCTTGACCTCCACTCTGTGTGATTTAGCCAGTCCTTAAAATACAAGCATGTTGCCATTACCCAAAATTCAAATATGATATCAGGGCTATTTCCTCTAAGCCTGTTTCTAGGGGCCAGTCTTTTGTAGGAAAAAAACCCCAGGCCCTGTAACCCTGTGTGGTTGTGCTGATCCTGGCCTTAAACTGACTGCACCCTCAACCCATCTGATCCTCAGCTTCCCTGCTGCTTGACACTGTGATGCTTTCTGCATTTTGAATTTTCACCTAAAGGAGTACCATGAGTCATCATGTAACTTGCCCACTTGACCCAGTGTGAGCAATAACCATGTCTTCCATGTCCTACTGCTCATGCAGTTGCATTCTCCTAAATGCAAGGAGGTGAGTCAGAGTAGCTCAATGCTGCCTACCTGCTCCTTTGTGCTAGTCATCTGTAGCCTGGAGCAGAGGTCATCCAGCTGTTCCTTTTGCTCATGCCTCCCCAGACGGTCCAGGTATTCCCGCAACATCTGGATAATCTGAAACAAACAGGCATAAGAGACAAACATCAGAGAGCTGCACCAGGCTGGGGTGTTTTTACAGGAAAAACTAAATTGCAGTTAAATTGCCAAGCACACAGCCTTGAAGCTGCAGCACATGGCAGAGTACGTGACCCCTAGAGACGAACCCAGACAAAGCAACTACATGGCACTAATGGCAGCATCAGAGCCCGGTGAGTCACCACAGGCGTTCACCAGTCACAGATGGACTAGTTGTGATCCTTGTGCCTGGTTAAGAACAGGGAAGAGAGATAAGCCCAGCTGAAAAAGCATAAGGTCTAGACCTGAAAGCACAAAACTTTTCTTTATGGCTAGTTAGCTTCCCTCACTGTGAGGAGCAGGGCCTTCTAATTCCAGCAGGATCTGCTTGTGCACAGAGGATAAGAATCCTTGTGGCTGTGTGGCTCCTGAAGTGAGGCCTATGCCCCATGCCTTTTCAGGCCCAGGAGTGCTTTCCTATTCCATGCCTTCACATACTGGAGCAGGGTAAACTGTGCTAGGAATACAGATTATGTGTATGCCACAGCTACAGCCTCATGCTGTGGTCCCTCTCCTACCACAAGGCATCTGTCTTACATCATGGTTGAAGAAAAGAGAATGCTCCATACAGCCCAAGAATTCAGACACTCAACACATCCTTAGCTTACCAGAGCCAAGGGAGGCCCTGGAAAAAATTAAAGTAGAGGCTGGGAAAAAGTAAGGTCTCTGAAAACAGAAGTCAAACTCTTTCCAGAGCAGTTAAGAGCCTACAGACAGGCATTTAAGTAAAGGGTGCAGGAGGCTGCCAGGGGCTGCACCACCTTACCAGAACATGGGACTGTTTCTTTTACCTGCTTCACTTCAAGGCGTACAGCTTCCAGGCTGTGGGAGAATCCTTCCTGCAGAATATTCAGCTTTGATTTAGCGAGGTGCAGTGGGGTTCTGCCAGCTCGATCCAAGGCATCAACTCTGGCCCCTGCAAGATGTATGAGCAGGGACAGTGAGGTCTGTCATCAAGATTTGGTGTCCCTGGGGAGTATCAACAGGGCAGGAAGGGGACAGGCTGTAACTTTTATAGAGGAAATGTTACCTCCGCGCAGCAGCGTGGTGATGACGGGAACGTGGTTCGTGCAGGCAGCTGGGGAGGGAAAACACAGGACACACAACTCAGAGGTACAAACAAAAATGAGTTGCTGCTCAAGAACAGAGCTTGCTGCTTCACAAAGGGCTTCTTTGCCAGGGGAAGGAGGAACGGCCCAAATGCTAAGGTAACCTCCCACTCAAGCCTGAGTACTCTGTCTGGAACAGATCTTGCACTCCTTGGGGCTGGGAAGAGGGAGGGAAATCAATTTTCTCAAACCTTTTCTTTGACTCTAAATCTTTGTGAGGAGTGAATCTAATCTAATGAAGTGCAAAGAGACCTTCCTAGATCCTTAAATTTGGGGATACATTCTGTGAGGCACAGGCAAGAAGAAGGTGGAGAGGAAGGGAATGGTAAGGAGGTCCTCACCTCACTTCTCTGCATGCACAGCTCATCTGTGTGGCACTTACCCAAGTGTAAGGGAGTATTGCCCAGCCCATCTCTTTGGTTTGGGTCAGCCCCATGGTCCAGAAGCAGCTGGACTAGAAACAAGGAAACAGAAACACATCAGTCCCTTCCCTTTGCCCCACAGGGCAGGCCCACATGGGCTACAAGTCCATGTGGCAGCCACCAGGCTGCCTTACGGGTGCTTTTGTTCAGCTCATCAGCTTCCTAACTGAGACAGGGATAGGGGTTTGCACAGCAATGCACAGAGCCAGGCAGTGCTACTGCTCCTGGGCTCCCTGATGCAAAGAACTAGGAGGAAGGACATCCTTCCCTCTGCACCAGTACAGCACTAGAACTGGGAGGTCCTGCTCCCCCTCCAGCAGGCAGACATGGCAAGACCTGGGGCAAGAGTTAGCAACTTTGACACGAAAGGAACAGAAAAGAGCAACCTCTGACAGGTGCTGAATCAAAATAAAGAGCACCCTTCAAAATCCCTGCCACAGAGAGGTTGGAAGACAGAACTCCCCCCACTCACCGATGTGATCGTTGCCGTTGCAGGAGGCAAAGTGCAGGGCTGTCCGGCCTTTGTCGTCCGCAGCGCAGGGGTCAGCCCCGTCCTCCAAGAGTTGCTGCACTGGCAGAACGAAGGAGAAGCAAGCAGGTAAGCTGGAGGGGCACCTGATCAGAGAGGGGTAATGCTATCTGCTCTTCTAGGGGAAGATACACATGCTGTCAGCTGCTAAGTCAACTGGACTTGAACCAGTCCCCACCAGTACCCTAGCTCAGCAGAACCAGCCTAAGCAGCATAACCTCCACCCTCTGATTCAGCCTTCACCACCTTCCACATGTTGCCATAAAAGATAAGCCAACAACTCAAACGGCTAAAGATCCACCTAGCCAAATTTTCAAGCTCCAAGGACAATCAGCAGCAAATACCTAGACAAGAATACAAAAGGATAGGAAGAACGTGGGGCTAACTCTTGGTTTTGGTCAGCTTCATCTCAGGCACTTCCCAAGCTAGAATTAGCATCCTGTGCTTACCACCCCTCCAGGGGCTTTCCCTGTGGATTTACACGGTCATTTTCTGCACCTGTGTAAACTTTTGACATCAACATGGGCCCGTGGTCAGAAGTTTCACAGTGTAGTGAGAAAAGCCACTTCTTCACACCTGTTTTGACTATGCCCCTTCCTAACCAATGGTGGCTACAGTTTGGGAAGCAGGCAGGGGAATGCACCGACCTGCCAAGAGCTGAGCAAAGAGACCAGTAAAGGGTGGAAAGATTAGGGGCATAAAAATAGCACCTACAGCAACATGTGTTAGGGGCAACTGTAAAGGTTGTTACTCCTGGTGTTTTGAGATCATCCTGATATACTATCTGGTGTGTAAAATAGAGCTCATTCCATAGCTGTTAAAAATGCTGACAGGTTCACTATATTTTGAGATCTTTAATCAGCATATTCTACAACAGTCAAGACTGTTTCAGGCCACTGAAAGTCACCATTCATCTCAGCTTCTAGAAAGTGAATTACAGACACCTTTGAATTTCTTCCTGTACACCTGAATGGTACAGAATTGAAAACGAACACCTGAAAAGATGGAAGTGGCATTAACATGGAATGTTTGATACTTCAGAGGAAAGACAGGGAGACTGACAGGGCCCCAGTGAGAACCATTAATAGGAACACTTTAGCTACTCTTCCCCTGGAGCGAGTAGGAATGACATAACCTCTCCACCCAGTGCCACCACAGGAAACAGCAAAGATGTTTACTTGTTGATGAAAAACAAATTAATCATAGCACACTTCCTCAAGCTGCAGAGTAAACAAAACATAAGAGGATTGTAAACACAGGAACCTGTCTATCAAATCCAAGGTGGATTGAAACCAAGACTTCAATAAAACTGCATTCTTTCATCTTCTTGTTGGAAATGACATAACTTTTTAATGATTTTAGTTAGTGATTTTAATTAACTTTGAAATTAATTGCTTTAGTTAATCATAATCTATATGTATATTAATTATAAATAATGTGTGATTCTTAAAATATTCTTACCCAGTATTTAGCAAAGCTATTATAATATACTTTTGTAGGAACACAGCTTGGGGAAACTACTGAAACTTTAACTTTTGATAAACTGACTCTGATATGCTTCAATGAACAAAACCAGAGAAAAATGTATGGTTGAGGTTGGACATCTGGAATGTAGAATTTATGGATCACAAGGACTTTGCAGAAACCAGAAGATAAAGAAGGGACTATCAAAGACTCAGTATATGTGTTGGAAAGTCCCTACCAGAGGAAAAAGATACTAAAAAGACTAAAAATATGGACTAACTAGCATGAGAAGTGCGAAATCAATAACCAAGAGGTCAGAATACTAATTACTAAAAGAGTTATGTAATTTATAACCAACAAACATTAATTTCTTCGTTTGCTAAAAAGTATAAATAAGTGAAGTTTTATATCTGTGTCTGAGTGGAGGCCAGAATTTTGTGAGCCACACAAATCCCTCCTGGCTGACAACAAAGTAACAACTTACTAACACTAAAAAGAAAGTGTTAGAAGGGTTTATTTACCCCAACAGTTTTAGAGGATTTGGTAACAATTTACCGGTGACCCAGGTGAGACAACACATTTGACCTTCCACAGACTTACGGGATCAAGGACTTTGGTGCACACTGAAAGACTTTTCTTCAGGGAAATTTTTCAATACTCTGATCCAGGTGAGTTCAAGGCAAAATCCCCTGGGAGTTTATTAAGACATTACTGAAGGTTTAAAAAGGTAAGTCTAATCATAAGCCTGCACTCTCTAACATAATAAAGAAAGTGATGCTATAATTGGCTATTTTCTATTAAAAGTAAGTGTAAAACTCTATAAGTGAATATTAATATTATTAACTCTATAATATATAAGTGAATATAAAAATACTAATTTGAGTCCCACTGCCTAGTTGGAAAACTGTATTTGTAGAACTATATAAGTGAACTACAAGAGTATAAGAACTATATATAACTATCAAGTGGTGTGGTTTGAGTCTTCACCCTCTTCTTTGCCCACAGATTAGTCAGACACAGTGCTGCTTGCACAAAGAGCCACCTTGTGGAAGGGCTTTGCCCAGATATTTCTGTGCTTATTAGAGCCTATGGTATGTGTTAGAGCTGGAAAATGCGAGCGTGTGCTAATGTGTGTTATAAGTATAAACTAAGTTTGTATGAAAATTCATTTGCTGTAAGAGTGTTGAAGCCACTGTATGCTTGCTGTGAATTTCAGGGACTTTTAGGTGTGTACTAAACGTTTGGTCTTCGGTAGTTTAAATTGTTACAGCAAGGATTGTTTGCTCAGAGCGCTCTCTCACGGCGGTTTTAGTGATTGCTGGAATTTTTATTTACTGTGGGTTTCCGTTTTTCTTCTCGAACCCAGAAAGAGGGGGAATACCCAAATGTTCGCCTGTAGGTTGTATTTTGCAGCCCTGGAAAGAATTTAAAAGCGATCCTTTAACTCGGACACACTTTATAGAATATAGTATTCTCTGGTGGCCAGATTATCTATTAGATAATCAAGAAAAAACGCCAGTTCGTGGTATTTTACACCAAAGTGGTATTTTAGAGTTGATGTTATATTGCCAAAAGGAAGAGAAATGGAATGACATACCATACATAGTAGCTCAGGCAGTGATGAGACAAGTAGCCAAAGCTAAACACAGAGAAACACATTGGGGAGCAGGAGCTGCTAGAGATAACTTGAAACATCAAGTAATTAGTGTAAAAATACCACGAATCAAAAGTGTGGTCAGTAAGTGTAAAATGCATTTGCAACACAATCCACAGCCCTACAAAAGACCTCCTTTAGGAACTACAAAAAGAGGAAACTGGAGTTTATAGGCAAACAGATTTTTCTGAATTACCTTGACAAGAGGGACATTGATACCTATTGGTTTTAGCTGACACATTTTTTGGATAGCTATTTGCACCAACAAAGCAAGAGAAGTTACCAAGACATTGTTAAAAGAGATAATACCCCGATTTGTAATTTCATTTGGAATTAATTATCTATGATATCTTATAACAGGACACAAGCAACATTTTTGCATTTTGATGTCTTAAGTTTTGCTAGATACTCAATGATTTAAGTGGGAGTAATCTTATAGGAAAATTAAGATCACTTCCAAAGGGGGGAAATGTCAGAAGTTTTTACCAATTTTAGTTAATTGTTTTAATTACCTTTTAAGTAGTTTAGTCATAGTCAATAAATATTTATTAATTATAAATAGTGTGTTATTCTTATATTCCCCTTAGCCAGCATCTAGCAAAGTTGTGAAGTTATTTTTGTAGGAACGCAGATTGCAAAAACTACTAAAACTTTAAGTTTTGATAAACTAACTCTGATATGCTTCAGTTGACAAAGCTTGAGAGAGAAAGATGTAGTGTTGAGATTGGACATCTGGAAAGCAGAATTTATGGACCACAAGGGCATTTTGCAGAAACCAGAAGGTAAGAGTCCAGCTCTGGCCCTGGTCACGCTGCCTCATCATACAGGGTATGGCTTAGGTAATCATAACTTTTCCACCTAAATCAAAACATTATTCTCTTGCTGATAACAAGTGGCCAAAAGAACATACCAAAACAACTGTGACACTGCAGTGCTTATTTAGCTCCAGGCAGATGGAAAACTAACACTATGATGAACCAGGTGCAGTGAAAACACGAACACAACAACCAGCTCCACTTTGCTCAGAGAACAAACCCAGGCTTTAAAAAAGCATTTTCTAGATCTGAAGCATCTAAAGCATCCTGTCCACAAACTATCTGCACCCGCTTTCTTCTCTCCTGAAGTAAGTGCCCATCATATGCTGCCCTTCCAAGAAGAGGTCCCAGGTGGGACTGACAGAAGCCTTACCTGTGTCCAAATCATTGCTATTGGCAGCTTCACGCAGCCTTTTCAGAGCTACGGAGGAAAGAAAGCAATTACTAGAAAGCACAGAGGAAAAAGGCACGTTTCCCTACTGAAACATTCCATCCCGATGCTCGAGCACAAGTGCGGGGCTAAATCACGCTGCTACTGGCTCCAGAGAACGGGAAGCAGATCAAGGCACCAGGTAAGAATCGTTTTCCTCGTCTCCTCCCGAAGCCGGCCGCGGGCCCGCCCACTCCTGACGGGCACCCTCCCCTGGCGGGACCGGGTGCCTTCCCCAGCCGCCCACCGAACAGAGCCGACCTCCCTCCCAAAGCCCCGTGCGGAGCCGGCCGAAGGAGGGGCTGTTCCGGAGCGGAACAGCGGCTCCACGCGCCCGCCGCTCACCGTGGGCTTCCTTGCCGGTCGGCCCCAGCCGGCGGTGGAGGCGGGCGGCCCTGCGCAGGCGGCGGGCCGGGATCTTGCCCGCGGGCTCCTCCCGCTGCCACAGGACGTGCAGGTAACCCAGGGGTGCGCCCGGTCCCAGCGGTGGCAGCGCGACGCGCTGCGGCTCCGACTCCGGCCCCGGCTCTGACTCCGGTCCCGGTTCCGGCCCCGCGCCGGGCGCCCCGTCAGCCCCACCGCCACCCTCCATCCCGTCACGGCCCGGGCCGGGGAGAGGGGCGGGACGTCACCATAGCGATGGGGCGGGCCGCGTCTCTCGACCAATGGAAGGCGACACAGCCCCTTCCAATCAGGTAGAGAAGGGGCCAGGGCCGGCCCGTGGCGGCTCAGCAGGATGAAGACAGGCAGTTGCTTTAGCCAATAGAAAGGCTCAATCGCCCCCGTGCCCGCGCCGCGCCAGTCCCGCGTTTCCGCCCGGAGCACTTTCCGTGCCGCGCCGCCGCCATGTCCTACCCGGGGGAGGACTACGATAACGAGGTGCGGACGGGGGGCCTGGGGGGCGCGGGGGTCGTGTCCGGGCTGTTCGCGGGGACTCACTGCCGCCCTCTCCCCACAGGCTGCCTACGACCCCTACGCGTACTCCAACGACTATGATATGCACACGGGTGAGTGAGGGCCCCACGCGCGCCCCGGGCCTGCTCGCGCCCGTCTGGGTCTGTGGACCCGGGCCGGGCCGTGCGGCGGCTGCCTCACTGCTCCTCCTTCTCCGCAGGAGATCCCAAGCAGGACCTGGCCTACGAGCGCCAGTACGAACAGCAGACCTACCAGGTGATTCCCGAAGTGATCAAAAACTTCATTCAGTATTTTCACAAGACGGTGTCAGATCTCATTGACCAGAAGGTGTACGAGCTCCAGGCCAGCCGTGTTTCCAGTGATGTTATTGACCAGAAGGTATACGAGATCCAGGACATTTATGAGAACAGGTACGATGCTATCCTTCCAGCAGATGGAAATCACTGTTTTAACTGTGATGCCATTAGAAGGAAAGGCTGACTACTGCCTCTGCTGTTCCAAACTTGGGCTTTCTCTGAAACAGCTTTGGTTTGGTTACTGTGGAAAAAATACCACCTAGCTATTTCCAGCCCATTAGGATAATGTAACTATATATGAGTTGTGATCTGTCTGAAGGGAAGTGTCAGGCCTGGCCTGATAGAAAGGGAGGCTGCAAAAAGGGATCTCAGTGGTGCTAGTCAGGCAGTTTGGAGAAAGCTGTGAGGTGTAGCTTTTGTGTCTCTTCCCAACAGCTACTTCCTCTCCTGCTTGTAGCCATGTCAACTTGACATAAAGGGAATGTGGAAGTGACATGCATGTCTGTTTCGTGCCTGGGGGATAAATTGAAGTTTCACTGCTTAGTTTGCAATTCTCATTCTTTGCTTCAACATTGGACTTACTAACAGAGGTTGGTGGTGCTGCCAACCAAGTCCAAGGCCTCTCTCTGTAGTCATCTCTGACTCCAGCCCTGTCAAACTGAGTGAGAAGTGGCTTCTCATATTGCATGTGTGTCTGTTTTTCAGCTGGACAAAACTGACAGAAAGGTTTTTTAAGAACACTCCATGGCCAGAGGCTGAGGCCATTGCTTCTCAGGTTGGAAATGGTGAGTCTTCCCCTTTCCCTTGTGTTGTCAGAGAGAGCAGGAACTCATCATACTGAGCAGGAATCCCTCCTCATACTGAGTTAGTAGATGCACAGCGTCGTTGCTGCCTGAGTCAGCCGCCTTTGTTCACTCTGGCTGCTCCTTCAGCAGATGCCTGGCAAGAAGTCAGGCTTGAGCAAAGCGTCTTTTTGTGCCTCCCTTTATTGTTGTGGCAGGAGGCTAATAGGCCTTGTGGCTTGCTAATGTCCTCTTCTGTCATCTTTTCCAGATGCAGTTTTCCTGATCCTATACAAGGAGCTGTACTACAGGCACATCTACGCCAAAGTCAGCGTGAGTGTTGGCCCTGTGTCTCGTAGGTTGTGTGCTGGCTTCTCTGTGCCAGCAGACTTGACAAGTCTTGCTGCCACTGCAGTATCAGCGGTCCCCTAATCTTTGCAAGGCGGGATTGGATGGGTTCACTATCTGTAAAGTCACACTGATTTAGGGAAGCTTAAAATTTTTGCCTTTGGTTAGTTTAGTAATGGTTATTTCAGTCACCGATTGCTGAAAAGCAAGAAAGACTTGATTGTCTGTCTGAGGCTTGTTAGCTGTCTCTTCTAGCTTGGTGTTAATGAGTGTGCAGGTTTCTCTGGTAGCTCAGATGAATCAGGAGACTGGATCTGAGTGTTCAGGAGGCTCTTTGTTGCTAACAGCACATGTGATGGTTAGTGAGTTAGGGAAGAAGGGGGGTGTTGGAAGGTAACCGAATTTTCCTTTTTATTGTTTATGTGTATTTCTTTGTGGTTCCTCTTTAAACGAGCAGGCAGTGAGAAGGGATGTGACAAGAGCAGGGTGCATTATTTGTCATTAAAAGCCTCACATGGGAGCAGAGTGCCTTGTGAAAAGGGAAACATGGATACCATAAAAGATGGAGAAGAAGGAAATGAAAGGAATAATGCTCTGTGAAACACAACAAACTGTCTTTTTTTTTTTTTAAAGCTGCCTTGAAATCAGTGAGAAAGTCATAGCACTTGGTTCATAAAGGAAAAAAATCTCAACAGATGCATGATTTATGGGTAAATAAGTAATAACTGCAGTTTTACTGTGGACCAGAGGGTGGAGAAGTGGGCACTTTTAAAAGGCTGCTGTGTTAACACAAGCCAGGCTTCAACAGGAGAAACTAGTTTCTCAAGCTGTGTTAGTGGTTCTCAGACTCAGTGTCTCCAGCTGAAACAAGAACCAGTAGGTCAAAGTGTTTAGAAATGATGTCCAGAAACAGAATTGTTGATCTATGAAGGCTTCTTGTGAGTAGAGAAGGAAGGAAAACTGGTGAAGGTAATAGGAAATTCTTGAATCTGAACAGCAGAGGGAAACAGGGAAAGTTAATGCAGAATATTCACGGGAGGTTTGACTGCTCGACATCCTGGGAGAAGCTACCTGTACAGGAAATCAGCCCTGCTTTGTAGGACAACACTGCTACATTTCATAAATTTCAGGTTTTCTCGGTGATGCTGATGGGTGTCCTGGTTGAATGCTGGCTCTAGCACTTCTGAACTGGACCCTCTACTATTGTGACTTTCCTTCTTATGCTGTTGCCCGTGAACTCCCTCCTTCCCTGCTTAAAATGAAGCAGACTCTGCTGACTTCTCTTTGCAGGGGGGGCCCACGCTGGAGCAGAGATTCGAATCCTATTACAACTACTGCAATCTCTTCAACTACATCCTCAGTGAGTTGCTTCAATTAATTTCTGGTTTGTGAATTTTGGAGGGAAAGATCAGATGGAGAGGGTATAGCTGAAGAAAGGGTCAGAAGAACTGCAACGTGTTTGTTTATAAGTAATAGAGGGAAAGGTAGTCTGTAAGCTCTCTGCATGTTTGAGTTTGTTGAACGAAGAGCAATTTACATCCATGAATTTAAACCCACAAAATGCAGAAATAGTTTCCAGTACTTTTGTAAAGAATAAAGCTTACTTAGCTTTCTGTCTTGCTGAGAAGTGCTTCATCTATCTTTATTAAAAATAAAATTAAGCAGTAAGCTAAAGAAAACGTGCAGTTTCACAACTGTTTACCTTTGTTAACTCCCCTCGGAACAAATGTTAGTGTTTGTGACTCCCTGCCAAGCCTCATGTGGATCAGTTAGGAAAAGAACCCTGCAGTCTGTGTGCAGCTTCTGAGAGTTGATGCTGCTGAGCAGTCACACTCTAGAGATTAACCCTGTGCATGTTCATAGTCTGTGAAGGTAAAGGCAATTGAGGTAGTCAAAACTGCTGCATATCTCAGCCCTACTGGAAGCTTCACTCATCTGCTGCTCCATCACCTATTTCAGGGAAATTCTTGTGTTCTTTAATTTGTCTCTTCCTCCAGTTCTGACAGTGTTGTTGCTGAAGATGTTAACCCTCACATCTGTTATCCTGCAGATGCTGATGGCCCTGCTCCTCTGGAACTGCCCAACCAGTGGCTCTGGGATATCATTGATGAATTCATATACCAGGTATGTGATTATAAAACTGGGCCATTTTGGGGTGGCCTTGCCTTTGTTCCATCTCTTCCCTTGCTGTGATTTCCATAGCAAGGGTACCATTGCAAGCTGAAAATCTTTGGTGACCACTGTTACTCTTGTGTTAGCAGGTGGATGAAGTAGTTGTAAACATAGAGGTTTTTAAGTTACAAGAGTGCTCTTTGGGAGTCCTTAACTTTTGTGCCTATTTCTCTTTCAGAACAAAATTTTTGTCTTTCTTGGTCAGTAGGGCCTTTATGCGTGCACTGAGAGATTGATGACCTGATCTGAAATAAGCTGTGGTCTGAGATCTTGACATTAAGAAATGTTTTTCCACTTACTGTTCTGTGTGCAAATTTTAGTACAGCTCTCAAATGCTATTGGTTTTTCTCTTTAGAGAATATATTCCATACATTGTAACTGTTTATTATAGAGCTTCCTGGAATTCCTCAAATGTTGTCTTGTCTATCTTGAGAACAAAAAGGATGTGTGCATATAGGGGAAAATGATGTGTGTATGCAAACACATCTTATAATTTGGTCATTCTCTTTTCTATCTGTTCAGACAGCAAATTTGTGTTTAGTTGCCTTTCCTAATTGTTTAAGAGATCCTTTTCTGCTTCAATCTGTCTCCTGGCCTTTTCCCTCTGTACTGTATAATCTTTTTAGGTGCCTTAAAGGTGGTATAATCTGCCATTTTGATTTCCGTGTGATCTCACACGGAACTTTTTTTTTCCATGCAACTTGCAGTTTATTGTAATGCATTCGTGTGAGCAAGTTGTAGGCTTAGTGCACGTAGCTGAGCATCTCCAAACAAGCTGCTCATCATTGAATCCCTGCTTTTTCCTGTAGTTCCAGTCTTTCAGCCAGTACCGCTGTAAAACAGCCAAAAAGTCTGAAGAGGAAATTGATTTCCTTCGTTCCAACCCCAAGATCTGGAACGTCCACAGTGTCCTTAATGTGCTGCACTCTCTGGTCGACAAATCCAACATCAACCGACAGCTGGAGGTCTATACAAGTGGAGGTGAGCTTTGGGTGGTGCCAAGCAGCACTGGTGTCTGTGCTGCCTTGCTTTTGTTTGACCCAAGCTGCTTAACTTTGTTTGGGAGCTGGATCAAACCCATAATCAGTGGATGGATTGGCTGGGAACTAGTTCTGTTTGCCATAGGTGAGAAGTACCAGTGATTATATTTTAGGCCTTGCTCCCTTTGTTTAAACAGAAAAGTGTTGAAAGGGAAGCTTGCTTCCTTGGAGGATGGCACTGTAGTTCCTTTCTTCCCTAGGTGACCCTGAAAGTGTGGCTGGTGAATATGGGCGCCACTCCCTGTACAAGATGCTCGGCTATTTCAGCCTGGTTGGGCTGCTGCGTCTGCACTCTCTGCTGGGAGATTACTACCAAGCCATCAAGGTGCTGGAGAACATTGAGCTCAACAAGAAGGTAATACAACATGTTTTAACCCTTTTGCAGTCTTCCAAATGCCTGTGTTCAAGCATGCTGGTGAAAATTGTTGTACTGAATCTTCCAGCTAAGGAACTGTTTGTATCTGCTGTAGTTGTCAGGAGTTTGTGGCTGAGCACAGCTGGAGCTTTGGCATTAAATCAAGCCATATGATAATGCCTGATGCTGTTGCAGCACAATTGCCCAGTTTTTTAGGAGGTTTGTGTTGTGCAAGGCAGTGTTGTTACAGAGAATACTGCTGGAATTGCAGGTGGTAGCGCAGTGATAACTACCTGAACACACCAGTCTTACCTTTGTCAGTGGCTCTTGTATTTTTGACTTCTGTTCTCACTGTGCCCGCTCCCACCTAGGCTGTTTTGCCTTGGAATTGAGTGCTGCTTGTGGCTAATAAAAGTTCAGCTGCAATGGGTTTGGGCCAAGGCTTGGCACAGATCTACATGCGTGCTGTCTGGCACAGGATGTGGAATGAAACAGGGGGAAAGGGAACTGAGCAGAGCAATGTTAGGCACAGAGCAAGAGTTCTCTCCTTGCAGGAAGCTGAAACTGGAAAACATAGGAAATGGGATGATCTAATAAAACAGTGAGGAAGCTGCTGCAGGGATGGGTGGGAGGTGAGACATCCTAAATTAACCCTCTCCTTTCTGTATTTGGGATGGGAATGAAAGCAGAGGTGGCTGGATTGTGGCTAAGAAGTGATTTGGATTGTTTCCCCTCTAACATAGCGTGTTACTCTTCCTTCTCAGAGCATGTACTCCCGGGTACCTGAGTGCCAGGTGACCACCTATTACTATGTGGGCTTCGCATACCTTATGATGCGGCGTTACCAGGATGCCATCCGTGTCTTTGCCAACATCCTCCTCTACATCCAGAGGACAAAGAGCATGTTTCAGAGGACGACCTACAAGTATGAGATGGTAAGAGACAGAATAGCCTGGACTTCCCAAAAGAAAAAGCTGCTGTCTTCTTTCCTCTTCCTCCTCTGTCACTTGATAGCTTATGTCTAATAGTGCAGCTTTTTTATCCTGGACTTTGCCGTTGGTGTCGATTGGGGATCTTCTGAACTGCTTTGCCGTGTGTGACAATATTTTCTCTTAGCTATGTCACTAGTTACTTTGGGTGTTCTCCCTACTGTTGTCCCAGGTCCATCTGCACTCTTGCTCTAGGCAGGGTTGTTAATGAGTATCAACTGCTGATGATACTCTTGTTGATGCTCCTTCAGACTTAGTTTCTAGTCCAGTTCTGCAGTTCAGGTTGCTGCCATTGTGAGATATATTTCCATTATCTGATAATAATTCACAGATGTGGCTGTAACAAAACTCCTTTCTCTTTCTACCTAAGCTGTCTTACCTCCTGATTTTGGATTTTGCCTGGTTTACCTGCTGTCTCCTTTTTATCCTTATGGTTAATTCCTAACTCTTTGTTTATCCAAATCCTGCCAGTCTTAATTCCGTGACACTTCAAAAAGTTGATGTGTCTGTTTCAGCCACACAGCCGTCCTTTCCATCTCACACTCAAATAAATCTTCTTTCTCAGTCTTTTCTTCACTGACCTCCCTGAAAACTGTCCCTTGCCAGGACATGGTTGTTTAACTATCTGCCTTCCCTTCTCTGCACGTTCTTGTACTAAAACAGTCAAACACGCTTCTGGCCCTCTGGGTTCTGCATGGCTCTGGATGCATTTACCCTGCACCTTCCTCTTGTTCAGCCCTCTCTTTTATTTCTAAGAGCCTTGATGTGTCATTCATCCATTTGCTTTGCCCAGAGGCGCTGCTTCTTTGTGCTGTCCCCCTTGAGCATTAGGACCATCAGCGCTCTGTTTAAAGGATCTTCCTCTGCAAAGTGCAGCTGCCAGCTCCCTCGGGTACCCTAAAGCCTGAGCACCGTGGTGCGCTCACAGGGTCTCCTCTCTGTCTCAGATCAACAAGCAGAACGAGCAGATGCACGCGCTGCTGGCCATCGCCCTCACCATGTACCCCATGCGCATAGACGAGAGCATCCACCTGCAGCTGCGCGAGAAGTACGGCGACAAGATGCTGCGCATGCAGAAGGGCGACGCGCAGGTCTACGAGGAGCTCTTCAGTTACGCTTGCCCCAAGTTCCTCTCCCCTGTGGTGCCCAATTATGACAACGTGCACCCCAACTACCACAAGGAGCCCTTCCTGCAGCAGCTCAAGGTCTTCGCTGATGAAGTTCAGCAGCAGGCCCAGCTCTCAACCATCCGTAGCTTCCTCAAGCTCTACACCACCATGCCTGTGGCGAAGCTGGCCGGCTTCTTAGACCTCACAGAGCAGGAGTTCCGTATCCAGCTGCTCGTCTTCAAGCACAAGATGAAGAACCTGGTATGGACCAGTGGCATATCTGCCCTGGATGGAGAGTTCCAGTCTGCCTCTGAGGTTGACTTCTATATTGACAAGGTTGGTATCTGCCACTTGCTGGCTGGGAAATTCTTTCAAAATTTCAGGAAATTTTGGAATTGGCAGCACCTAGTTTTGTTCCATTCTGTGGGAGACATTCCTTCTTCCTTTGCCATTTGTAGGGCTTGGCTGCCCACGATGAAGTTATAGCCCTGCATAAAAAGAGTGTCAGTGGATGAAGAGTGATGGAATATCACAGGCAGCTTTGGCAGTCAACGTACCTAGAAAACAAAACACTTCCCCAGGACAGAGGGAGCTGCTTGTCAGTGTTCTGTGAGGTGATAATTGAGTGACAGATAGTGCTGCTGTTTATGTGTCAGGTGGGATTGTCCTTGCAGGTGTCCCCCCCCACATCTCTCCTTTTTTTGACAAAGCAGAGATGTTGCTTGGTCATGTTACAGGTCTGCTTTGCACTGGAACAGCATTTAGTTGTGGCTGCTCTAGGAGGAATCTAAACACAAGGTGTGGGGCTATCACCATCTGCCCTTGGAGCTCCAGCAGCATGAAGCGTGGCAAAGAGTCTTGTAGGACTTCAGTCAAAGAAGATGGCAGTAAGGATTAGGTTTCTTGCTAGGAAGGAGACCAGGTTCCCCTATGTTCTTGGTCCTTATAGCAGACCTCTTCTTGCAAGGTCTCATGCCATGTCTCAGCCCAGCTTTCATGGAATATAGCGTGACTGAAAAGAGGGAAGCGTGAACTGAGGTTGGAACTGCATCAGTTTGGGGTCAAACTGCTGCAAGGAAGACAAAAACAGTGTGTAAGAATGTGAGAAGTGAATACAATGTGAACTGGGGACCCATCCCAGGCAGAGGTATGAGGGAAGGCAGCCCAAGGAGAACTGCGTGGGTGCTGTGGGACTAGCACAGCTCAGATATGTGTGACACTGAGCCGTGGCTGGGGTGAAGCCCCTTAGTGTGATCCTTATGTTTGGCAGTTCTTGCTGTCTCCCTGCTAGTAGCACAATCCTTTTCCTGATCTCATCCTGTTCTCTTCCCAGGACATGATCCATATTGCAGACACAAAAGTCGCTCGACGCTATGGGGACTTCTTCATCCGTCAGATTCACAAGTTTGAGGAGGTGAGGCCTGGGTGGGAGAGCTGTGTAGCTCTGTGGGAAATATGGGGCAATCGTTGGGCTGTGCAGACCCTTGAGGGTCCACACTTGTGTGAGACAGCTGTATAATTCCATGCTGGAATTAGCCCTGGCTCTGCAAGGCGCTGGGCAAAGGCAGGTGTTCTGAGCAGCAGCTGCTGGCCTTTGAAGAATGGTATGTTTTTGTGAGAAGTGCTCAGTTGAGCCACAGTGGAAGAGGAGAAGAGTTTTACTGTCCAGGGATGCTGATTCCATTGTCCCTAGATAAATGTGGTGTCCTGGTGTCTACATCCAGCATGTAGAGGATGCTACAGGTTTGCATCCTCTCTTCTCCCCACATCTTCCTCTGCTACCTTGAAGAGGCGAGAGTTCTACTTATTCCCCTTCTGCTTGACACACTGTATTTGCTCAAGAGCTCTCTTGTCAGAGAGTTGGAGAGGAAGGAGTTAAGAGGCATTGGGTAAAGTCTGCTGAGGGGAACAGCAGTGTGTATCAATCACTGTGTATTTTTCTGACCTTTGCTTTCTCTAATTCCAGCTGAACCGAACGTTGAAGAAGATGGGCCAGAGACCCTGATGTGGATGCAGTGCAGGCCTGTGCAGAGAAGTGGGTGGGAGAGGTTATTCTCTGTGTTGAGGGAGGGGAGCCCAGGGTTCTGGCATTTCTGGAATCTCCTGTGACTCAGAAGGTATTTTGTACTTAAATATGCAAACTTATTTGGCTCAAACTATCCTACGAAGGACAAGACATCTAATAAATTGGTGGAATTTTCCTGATGAGCATTTGTACTCATTTATTTTTCCTCTGTGGAAGAATATAACGGCATCTGGAGACGTGGGCAGCTGCTGTTGGCTTGTGCTCTTGTTGGTCCCTGTTGCAGGTAGCACTAGGGAGCAGATCTGTTTAGGTGCTCTGTGTGTTCACCGTGCACAGCAAATGGGGAAGGCTGCAGAGCCAATTGATAGGAAGAAAATGAGCTGTTCCACAGTGTCTTCATAGGATATGGAAAGAGATACAAACTAATGCTATTCCTTTTAGCTTTTACCCCATGCATTGAATAGACCTGAGTTGTAGTTATATTCTTAGAAGATTGCATTTTTGGCTTTCCTCCCCTCTATTTTATTTTAGTTGCTATGGAGTAGAAATGCTCCAAAGTGTATTGTCATGTTAAAAGAGAGGGGAGAATTTTTGTAAACATTGAAGCAATATTAACTGGTCATCTGATGAAATGTCCTTGCTGGAGATTGTTTTGTTTCAGTAGAAGTGATGTCCAGGACCTGGCCCTTAATTTAATTGAGTTCAGTTTCTCTGGAAAACTCCCCGAGGGCCTTTAGTTTATTAAAACCCTTTAAATGCAAATCTTCCCTGCTCTCCAGCCACAAATTTGTAGGGCCTTGGAAAAGGGGGAAAAAAAAGTTGAGAACAATTCACATGAAAGGGAATCAAGAACCTGCAAGTATTGGGGAAGACAACGCAAAGAATGAATCGCATCCCTCCACACCCTCTCTCCCTTTTGCCATCTTTAAATAGTTTGGTGTTTGAGTGGTAGAAGCAGGTGCAAGAGGAAAACCTGCATGTGTAATCGAAAGCTACACAAAGTGTGCTTCAGATACACCATCTGCCTCTTTGTACCTCTCCCTCTCATTCCTTTCCACTGAGAGAGAGGGGTCGTAGCAGTCCAGTTTGGCTCTGTGTGTGATTCTGTTTAAATGAAGGGAATAATTAGCCTTTGTGGATTATATTCTGTGTTTGAATGAGGGTCAGGTTTCCAGTGCCCTAGATACTGCTCAGAAGTAAACTGTTTGTTTCCCATCACGAAGTCAAGTAACTCAGGCGGGCAGGGTACAGGCAACGCAGTCAGATTAAATGGGCAGTTAATGTCGGCCTTCTAGCTGCTGGTGTTGGTGTTACGGATGCTAGGAGCTCGCTGTCTCCAGTTCTGAGGGGTTTGAGGCAGCCATATCATTAAGAAATTAAAGGACTGAGATGGCACTGCATTGCAGCAGCCTGTGGGGAACTGTATTCATATCAAGCAGAATCTGCTCCTTTTTGATTTTAGGGCTGACACTTTTCCTTCTGTGTATTTGCCAAAAGCAGTGCAGTAAGCATAGCTGTCAACAGCAACTGCCCTACTTTCTTACTATCCAAAGCCTGAATCTTTTGCAGGATGTGCTCAGGTGGATGTGATACACAACATGAGAACCTTGGCAGGTGTCTCCATGATCAATTCTAGTTCGTAGCACAGCAAAGGAATCCAGTGTGTTACTGGGATTTTAATATCTGGTTGGCATGTCTGAATTACGGATTTTTAATGCATATCTGTATCATCTGAAACACTCCAGTGTTACAGGCTGTTCTCAGGTCTGTGAATATGCTGCTGTTTTATTTCCATCTGCCAGAGCAGCTTCCGAAGGATGCACAGAGACCATCCACTGATCTCCCTGGCTCCGTGCCTTCTCTGAGGGACTGCCGAAGGTTAACTGAGCAGGACTGGCACTTGGTGGAACGAAGCCAGGAGGAGCTTGCAGCTCTCACTGGGTGGAAAGATGGGCTCAGCGAGCTGCGGTGCCTGGCACTGCTTGAAGCCAGAGGAATGCAGGGTGTTCAGCAGCATCAACAGAGCCCTGCTGGTGCTGGGAAGGCGCTGCCGAGGGAGGTGGGGGTGGCTGGAGGTCAAGCCTCGCCTGCTGCAGCAGGGTTTGGTGAGTGGTTCTGGACAAAATGGTTTTGTCAGAGGGAACCACAGTACGGGGTCGTGTACTCTGTGTCTCTGTCTCTGACCTACAGTCGTGAAGGGACTGAGTGTAATTATGGAATCTGGAAAAGTCAAGAAAACCTCCCTCATGCTGCTGTCCCTTAGGATACATCAGGAAGACGCTGTCAGGCAGATACGGGGGTTGCCAGCTCAGTCATTACAAAACTGACACAATGTTTCATTTCCTTTTTTGCTAAGGAGTAGTTTTCCTTGTGGTTTAGATTGCAGCTTATCTCGGGCGCTGAACCCGTCAGAGAATTTATTTTTCACTTGTTGCAGTTCTGGGGCTGTCGAATGATAGAATGAAACAGTGGAGTAGAAGAAAGAGGGTACTACACATGAAATCTGCGTGAAGGAAGGAGTTTAGGGCCCATACAAAATAACTGTGGAGAATGGACTCTTAAAGATTTGGAACTGGCAGCAATAAGCTCGACATCCGTGTGATGGTTTGATCTTCCACAGAGGTAGCTGTTGGAGGTCTAAAGAATGCTAAGCCAAATAAACTAGCCTTTAACAGTGTGCTTCCCCCCTCTTGTCAAACCATCACCCCGAGTGTGCACACCAGCTCTCGTGACAATCCATCGCCTCGATGTTGTGGGTTCCTGAGATTGTATCGCACTCTTCCTCTGCTTCTTCCAGGGCTTCCTGTGAAGCGCTGCCTGTGACTCCCAAGTGTCTTGATCTTCAAAGCTCTCCTTGGCCCTGAGCCTACCCCGGCAGCCACCTACGTCCCAGATGTACTCCACTGCCACGGCTTACGCCCCTAGGGCTGCTGAGAACTGCTTCTGCCTGGGGCAGCCTCTGTCTAAGCCTGAGAGGAATCCAGAAATCAGGTCGCCTAGTGGTTTTTAATCTAGTTGAATTTAAATTGCATTCAGGCCCAGCTCTTTCCCCGAGGTGGGAGAGGCTGCTCTCCCCAGCACGCCGCCCTGCTCCCCGGGAAGCGCGGAGCCCGGGGGCCCGGGGGCTTCCGCGGCGTGTCCGGCCCCGCNCCGGGCTGGCGGCGGCGGCGGTGGGAGCGGCCGCCCCGATGTCGGGTCCGCGGGGCGCCCTGCAAGCCTGGTGCCGCCGGCAGTGCGAGGGCTACCGCGGCGTGGAGATCCGCGACCTCAGCACCTCCTTCCGCGACGGACTCGCCTTCTGCGCCATCCTGCACCGCCACCGGCCCGACCTCCTGTGAGTGCAGGCCGCGCTCGGACGGGGCGCCGCGGGGCCCCGGCTGCCGCCCGCGGGCGCTGCTGGCAGAAGGAGCGGGGGGCGCGGAGGTTTGGGGCGCGGGACCGCTGGGACCCCCCTTTCTGGAAGGGCTGGGCCGCCTGTGCCCAGCAGCGATCACGGGGGGCTCGCAGGGGTTTGCGGGGGATGGAGGCGCCGTGGGAAGCGGCTCCAGGCTGGCTGGCAGGGAAGCTCCCTGAGCATGGACATGAGGGGCTCAGAGAGCAGATGTGCCTTCGTTGTTCTGATGTACTGGTAGGGGATGCACTGAAGAAGATGCTGTCGAGAAATAGCTGGGTGCTGGGAATGAAGGATTCCGTATTCCCAGGCAGTGCTCAGAGCCAGGTTGGATGGGGCTCTGAGCAACTTGGTCTAGTGGAAGGTGTCCCTGCCCATGGCAGCAGGGTTGGAACCAGGTGATCTTTCAAGCCGAGATTCCTTCCAAGCCAAGCCATTCTATCACTCTGTGTTTCAGCAAACGACCTTCTGACCTGGTCCTGCAGACCTGTCAAGGTCAGGGTTAGCAGAAGTCATGTGATTTAAGGCTGGGGAGAGCATGGAGGTAGGCTAGGTCCATGCACCCAAATGGGAGTGGTGCCTACAGGACAAGAGACATGGTGTTGGTATCTGGGTGGGGGAATGTTTTGCCTCAGCAAGAGGTGAGCTTTCACACTTTGGGAGGGCCAGAGGCCTGCCCTGCACAGGGGCATTCCCAGCTGCCAGAGGCAGCCCCTCTGAAATGTTAGAAGGCCTGGACCAGGCTGCTGCTTGCACTTGCTTCTAGCTTGTTTTCTCTGGATGCCGCAGTGAGAGCAGGAGGTAGAAATGCCAATAGGGATAATGAGCCTCTTTAGCCTCCCCCAACTTGGGTGTCTCTGAGGGGGAATGTGAGTTTCAGGAGGCAGACAGTGAGTTTGGGATTGCTTGGGGGCGCCGTGTCAGGCTGGAGAAACTGGCTGAGCCGCTGGAAGGAATCTGCCCCGACCTGCTGCTGTAATCCTGTGCGCCCCGGCGGTGCTGGGAATCCGGCGCCCATCTGCTCTAATCCTTGGTAGCCCTTGAAGGACAGGTGGGCATCGCCCCACCTCGCTGTGCCTCCGGTGCACACGTGCTCCTTTGCCTGCCGCTAAAGCCGGCAAGGGGGATGCATCCCCTGTCACGTTCTGCTCTGGGACTGGTGGTTCTTCCTCTGAGGCTGCTCATATTGGCCAAGTTCTCTTTCCCGAGCTGGCCTCAGGGGAGGCCTTTTGCCATGGCAGCAACCTCTGTCAGGCAGAGGGTTGAGTGTGACTCCCCTGGGGAGCTGTGGTGTCCGTGAGAGGGTGAAACAGGCCGGTGTCCTTACAAGCTGAAGCTGAGCAGGTAGGCTGGAAACTGAACTGCTGCCTGCTGTGTTTCAGGTGCTTGCCCCAAAACACTCAGCATGGTGTTTTGGAATGACAGAGAGCCAAGACATATGGTGTCTTTGCATCGCTCTGGGTCTTGAAGGAGCTGTGTGGTCTTGTGTCCTGCAGCTCTTGAATGGTGTGGCTGGTTATGACTAGCTAGAATGGAGCCTCTGAAAATGCTGCCAGCTGCAAGGCTGCTGGGTGGGAAGAGGTAGATTAGATACAAGGAACACTTGCAATTATTAATTTTTTTGTAAATGACATATAGTAACTAGGAACTGAAAAGCAGAGGTCCAGTAAAAGCTTATGATAAGCACCACTAAAACCACCTGATGGCTTCCCATTAACCATATTTACCATCCCATTAAAGCAGAGGCTGCTGCTCTTATGTTGTCAGTGGGCTTAAATCTGCTCCTGGCAGATGTCCTAACTACATGCTTCACAGGTCCTCTGCACGAGCTGCATTGTAGAGACAAAGCCCAGGGCCTTACAAGGACATGGCATGTTGCAGAAGGATTTTCAGATGCCATCAGG
This sequence comes from Tichodroma muraria, assembly GCA_013390105.1. NCBI lineage: Eukaryota > Metazoa > Chordata > Aves > Passeriformes > Sittidae > Tichodroma > Tichodroma muraria. The sequence continues at coordinate 243,445 of WAAG01063780.1, read as the reverse complement.
AAAGTAGCATCATTTCGTCTGATTCCAGCTTCTTCAGCCTGTCCCGATTTGGAAGTGGGAAGATTGGATCAGAGGCAGTAAATCTCCTGACGGCAGAGGAAAAGTGGTTGCCCTTCTTTCCTTCTAAAGTGCTTTCAGTCAGCCCAGTAATGGGACTTGGCAGGGATCTGTGAGTGCTTTTCTGACCTTGTGTGGTCTTCCTTTGTGCGGGGCTCTCCTGGCCCGCATGAGACAGCTGCGCTGCTCCCCGAAGGCTGGAGTTCCTCTGCACGCAGCTGCTTCCCTTCGTCCTGCTGGCTTCCCCTGGGCTTCCAGAGGGGAGGAATGGGCACATCCGTAGGAGAGGTGAGCTGAAGCTCTTCTCTACCTGTGTGACACCACTCCTCTGCCACCCTGATCCCCTGGGCAATGCTGCTGTGGTGGCTGTCAGCCTGTCCCGGTTTTCTGATCTTGCCTGGATGCACCCCTGTTGTGCTGCTGTGCTGGGGGGGGGCACATTGAGGAAGAGGCTGTCGTGAAAGACCATATGGGTAAGTGAGACTGAGGACAGTTTTCCACATGACCCCTGATTTGAACGCAGTCACCGTGGAATAAGGCAAATGGCATTGGAGGGACACTGCCCTGGAGAGCTTTGGAGCAGCTCCTGCAGAGCTCTTGGAAACACTATAGGTTTTGGCTTTTTGAAAGAAGTAGACTGGAATTCCTCAGTGTCTACTGAATCCAGCTAAAGGTGTCTTGAAGTGACCACCAAGAAGGAGGAGTATACCTGTAGGACCTGTATGTTGAACCATGCAGATGAAAATCCCTGACTCCGCTGTTGTTGGCTTCGTTGCCTCACTGTCCCAGTCAGGGAAATGGGAAACTTGGATTTAGCCTCTGACTGGCTGTGTGATCTGGAGATGAGACATTTAATCTCTTCTCTTCCCTTTTCAGTTAAGCTGGCAACATCCAGACCAACTTGACAGTGGACTGTGGGGATTAATGAGTTTGTTTGCTCAGTGCTCTAGAAATCTATAGCATGAAATTAGTGTTTACAAGGCATTTGCTACAGCTTAGTGAAGCAAAGAGCATCTTTCAGTATCCCAAGCCGTACAACCTCCCTGGCGCTTGGGGAAGGATCTTGGCATTCAGGGATGAGAGGAATAAAGGAGTATCGCACATGCCTTTGTAGTGCTGGGAGAGTTGGAGGCTGGAGGAAAACAGGAGATGAGAGCTGTTTTAGAAACACTGTTTTGTGTCCCTGGAGCCGTGGGTTTGGTTACAGGCAGGATCACAAATCTTGTTTGTTCCTTCCCATGTACTGCCTGCATTTCCCTGACAAGACCTGGAAAGCTGAATGGCTTATTATGTGGCACTGCCTTAAAGTGCTCATGATTTATATTTGAGGAATCCAGGAATTTGCTCCGGTTTTAACTGTACGGCACACCCTTCCCCCTTCCCTGGATCTGCTGTGCTCCCTGGCAGCTGCCCTAAACCCTGGAGTGCTTAGTGGCTCTGCATGTATCTAATTAGGTAAGCGCTTGGGATGTTATTTGCATAGAAATATTACTCCAGGATATGGTACAACACTGGGGTTTGCTGAGTCAAGACAGTTGTTCAGCTGGGATAGCCAGGGTCTTGCCTGTTCTTACATCCAATCCCTTGGGTGGGTATGTTGGCAGGAGAGGAGCCTGAGCAGGGCTGGATGAAAGACTGCTGAGATCAGGGCAAGGAAATAATGTGACATGCAGCCACATGTTACAGAATTGCGAGATGGCAAGTTCTGGGCTCTCTGCAGAGGAGACAGTTTACAGAGGGGAAGGGGGTGTGTCTGGAGTGACTTTTCCCTGTGCCTGAGAGGCCGTGCTCCTTGCACATTGGTACTGGGAGCTTGCCTGGAGCCACAGGGATGCCACGTGATCAAATGGCTCATGTCAGGAGCAGTACAGGTCAGTGTGGTCCTGCTTGGCTTATCAGAGTGGGAGCTGGAAAATGCAGTGGAGAGGAACTGAATAAACGGATCCATGGGGCCTTGTACTGATGGACTTCAACGTCTCGGGTAAAGCTGAGTCTGCACTCCTACATTAGTGGAAAAGAATCTTCTATTCCCTTGCTCCTTGGTAGCCCCTCGATACCTCTTGAGCTTCACATCCTCTCTGCTGGCATCTGCTTTTCCTAATGGAGTTGTCTTGGTTTACTAAAACAGCTTTGGTTCGCTGGGGCAGAGTGGAATGGGCATGATGTTTTGTCTGTCAGAAAACACTCTCCCAGCCCAGCTCAGCAAGGAGTCTTCAAGCTTCCAGCTACACCACTCCCATATCCTGAAAGTGAAGGCATTCAAAATGAAGGTCATGAATGTTTAGAGGGCAGTTGATATATAACTTTGCTGTCATTGCTTCTCCTGTGTTCCAAGTTGGCATTTTCTTTAAAAGGAAAAAAAAATACTGCAAGGTTAAAGGACTTCTCTTGGCAAAAACAAAACAAAAACTTAGGGAAAAAACATCTCCCTGTGGAAACTAGTTATAATTATAAAAATGGCAGTGGTTTTGACATTAAAGCATAGGCTGCATCTGAAGTCTTTGCTCACCAGCACGTAGAGAAGGAAAAGTGGTATTTTGAGCAGTCTGAGCTCTGTCCATGTATTCACGTGAGCTTTCAGGAAGGTAACAGAGCTGAAGATGCAGCCCACCTTTCTGTGTGTCTGCTGCGTTTGCTCCCGCAGCAGCGAGCGGCTGCAGCTTCGTCTGTGAGGAAACGGCACCGGCAGCCTCTTGCTTTTGAAGGGAGGAAGTGTAATTTTATGGCAGCCAGGAAAACCTTCCCGAGCTCATCATGGACTTCCTCTGCAGCTTTGGGAAAGCTGCATGAGGAGCTCCGAGGAGGAGCTGGCTGCCCTGCCATGTGGCACTGGGACGGGTTGTGTCGGTGTTCCAGGAGAAGGCAATAAAATCCAGAGGGGGATGGAGGAAGGGGGTTCCTCTCTGCAGGTGCATGGTGCCACCTCGCCTGGATCCTCCACACCACCTTTGGGGTGGGGAATGCATTCCCCCCTCTAGTCTGAATTGTCCTTCTGTGTTGACCTCCCAAGCTTTGGTGCCTCTCTGTGGTCCACTGGGGTGGCTTTGCTTGACCCTAGACCTCTCTGGACTGCGTCCTCCCATGAAGCCAGCTAGTAGGTACATTAGGCTGCTGCATGAGGGGTTTTTTTTGTAGCAAAACTGAGATCCTCAGCAGGAAGGAGCTGTAAGCAGTGCAATGTGATGCTGTCTTCACACATTATACCCACATGCACACGCAAAAGGCATAACTAACTCCTTCCTGCATTTCTCCCCCTCTTTTGAAAGCCTGCAGACTGCTTTAACTTTCTGCCCTCTGCTTCCCTGGTGAAGGCAGCTGATCGGTCCCTGTGGCCAGGTTGAACCCCCAAAGGGCTCCAGAGGTACAAGTGAAATGGATTGGAACAAATGAATCCCCTGGGTTGGAGACTGCTGGGATTCCTCTGTATGCCCTGAGCACCTTGCATTCAGCTCCAAGGGCTGCAGCTGAGGATGGTTTGTTATGCACTGTGAATGTTTGGGGGGAAGTAAGGACAGAAGTGCAGTTTAAGATCTTCTGTGTCACCCCAAATTCCGTGAGGTGGTGCAGAGAGGTTTGTCTAAGGACCCTCATAGAGCCACCTGTATCTGTCCCTTCTTTCTATTGAGGTGAAGAATCTGTATCCCCATCCTCCACTGTTGTGCCAGTGGCCTTGGAAAATTTGCAAGTTTGGAGTCATGTCGTGCACTCGTTGGAACAGCAGTGTGTGGTGCCAGTTGAAACATGGCCCTGGTATTTCTGCAGCCTTTAATCTCAAGGGCGGAAGTGGGTAACGAGAGACAAGAATGTCATTTTAATTTCCTGGTCACCACCCATTTGGGACTCACTTTCTTTTTTTAATTGCAATTTCTCTTTGCTTTCCTTGTCCCGTTACAACCTAAAATCTGCTTTGCCAAGGTTTTGTTTATCTAGGATCTTATGTGTTGTGTTGTTGTAAGGTTGACTGTCGTGGGAATCTACATGTGATGACATAGGGGCACTTTTCCTCTGCACTTCATGTGGCTATCTGTGCTTTCTCGTTTCAGAGACTTTGATTCTCTCTCCAAGGATGACGTTTATGAGAATAATCGCTTGGTAAGTCCTTGTTCTGCAGTGCACAGAAAAAAGAAGTGATGTGAGAATGACTTGATGGAGGTCATGTAGTGTGGGAGGAATTTTTGACAATGCTGAGGATATAAGAAAAATCTGTGTTTGTAAGTAACAGGCAGGAGCTTATCTGGAAACAAGTGAATCTGAAACATCAGCTTCCAGCTTGGTTGTCCTAATAGTCGGCAAGACTACATCTCAGGTGAAGATTTAAATGGTGCAGCATCTTGACTTCGGTTGTTCCAGATTTGCAGGCAGTGGAAGCAGGAAGCTAATTTTATTTCAGGCATCAGCAGAGAGGAAGGTCATGCTAGACTCTGGTCTGCAATGTTCCCTTCCTTCTTGGGACAGCTGGAGCCAGGAGCAGAAGCAGGCAGTGTGGAATGGGGAGGTGCCCAACCTCAGAGGTAGGACAGAGCAGCAATAGCCCTATTTTTTTTTAAAATGAGAGTAAGACCTAATTGCTGCAGGCTCCATCTGATAGTCTGTAGAAAGGCACAGCCCATCACCTTCCCAAGATGAGTTATGCTACATAAAATAACTTAAGGGTGGATGTTGAGGATGAGGCCAGACTCTTCAGTGGTACCCAGCAACAGGAGAAGGGACAACAGGTACAAACTGAATTACAGGAATTCCTCAGCTGAATATGAGAAAAAACATTTTTCACTGTGAGGGTGACAGAGCACTGTCCAGAGAGGAAGTGGTGTCTCTTGCTCTGGGGATATTTAAACCCCAACTGGTGTGATTTTTGTCACCTGCTTTAGGTGAACCTGCTTTAGCAGGGGTTTGGATTAGATGATGTCCAAGGTCTCTTTCAATTCCAGCCATTCTGTAATTCTGTGCTTTGGGATTTACAGGATTAGGGCTGTCCAGCTGTGTCCTGGCACAACCTTTCCTATACCAGTTAGCCCCTTTCAGTCATTAGCAGCTTTTTGCACTCAAGACCCACACAATGGGTATCTTGTCCTATTAGAGACCTCTCAGGTGGGGTCTCTCTTCACTCCTTGCTGCTTGCAGCCTTGTGTTCAGTAAGACAGTCCAGACAACTGACTTAAAGCCAGGCTGAGCAGAGCTGGATGTACATGGGGGGCACTTTTATTCCCCTAGTTACTGCAAATATCCATTTTCTTTTGTTCTTCCATTTGGCCATTCCTTTCCTTTATATCTCACACCTTACACAGCACCTCATGCCCCAGACACTAGGCACCTTCAGTCATTACCCGCACCCAGTACCTCTACCTGTGCACCTGGTACCTCACCATTCAGTGCCCAAACCACTCTCATTTCCTCCTGGCTTACTTCTTTTCAGTCCCTGCCTCAGTCTTGCACCCCAGTCCCTGGGAGATCAATGTGGGTACGCTGCCCTTGGCTCAGCAGAGGGATGGCCAGTGTAGAGGCAGTAATCCACACACATTGCTAAGTGGGAAACTCTCCAACAGCTTTTCTCCTCCTCAATTCCTTCCTTTTGGGTATGCAGTTGGAGGAGACGAGTGCTTCTTATCACAGCGTCTTTGTTTCTGCTTGCTGAGACACAGAAAAGTACTGAAAGTACTGGCTTGTGCATGGCAGGTGCTGGATGTTGAGCTGGGATGGCTCTGTTGATTGTGGGAGGGAAGGGGTGGCACCCCAGAGCATGAAAGGATGGGCAGTCAGTGTTTCTGTGGGGTGAGCATTTGGGGTGGCTGGGGGCACTGCTCAGTAGATCTCAGTGTCACTGGAAGTCTCTCCCAGCCCTCGGCCCTTTGTGGTGCCAGCCAAGACTCTGCCAGGCTCTTGCGTGTGGGCACTGGTGGTTGAGCTGAAAAAAACACTGTTATTTCACTGTTATTTTCAGTGAAAACTTGAAGGGAACCTTGCTTCTATTGCTACTTTTTTTAGTTAAGCAGCATGTCTGGAAGCCTCTGTTCATAAGGGATGCCACAGGCTCACTATTTAACCTTCCCTGGGGTCCTTCCAATTTGATATTTCTGTTATTTTTCATGAAGGATCAGTTTTCTTTCCTTAGTGCCTCTGTGCTGTGCCCGCAGGCCTTTGAGTTGGCAGAGCGGGAGCTGGGCATCCCAGCCCTGCTAGATCCCAATGATATGGTCTCCATGAAAGTCCCCGACTGCCTCAGCATCATGACTTACGTGTCTCAGTACTACAACCATTTCAACAACCCCAGCCAAGGTGAGTGTCCTCCCACCCCTCAGGCTTCCAGTTTGCCCCTGTTTGAGTACAGGAAACCCAGCACCGCCTCGTGCTTCCTCCTTCCTGTGGCAATTGGGAGCTGTGTTTGTGGGGAAGGGGAGAGGAGCAAGAAGTACTTGCCTCTCCTGCATCTTGCTGGTGCCCCTGAGGAGGGCCTGGAAGAGAGAGTGTATTGGGGTGAGGTTTCACAAGACGTGGGAGATGATGTAACAGCTCAGGCTGTGGAAAAAGAAACGCCTTTCTCCTCCCTCTGTGCTGCATTCCTGCCAGCTTGGGTTGGGCCACCACCCCTGGTGCTCACCAGAACCCTTTGTGATCTGCTCTAACCCACTAATACAGGACAAAGTTAGATAGAAGCCCATCTACCACAGCTAATTTTTATCACATAGATACATGTGAGGTGACTGGTGGAATGTTTCAAATCAACTCATCTGTCCCTACAACTGCAGCCTGAGCTGAGTGCTCTGAGACAGCTCTTCCCGGGCATCCCTTGTCTGGGTAGAGATGAGAGCTCCATGTCTCCTCTGTTTCAGTCTGTAGCCACAACATCAGATAAATCTCTTCCACTTGTATATGCTTCTCCAGGGATGCTGGTCTCCCAGACAAGGAATCCTGCTGGGGACTGGTGTGCGAGTTCCAGCTCCGACAGCAAGAGATGCTTCACAGACCTGCTGACAGCCTGGAAGCCCTGGGGCCCAGTGGGTCACAACAATACATCAGCAGCTACCCCAGCTGCTCTGGGCTTTGAGCATTGCTTAGGGAGTCAGTTACAAGCAAGCCAAGTAGCACGTGATGAGTAAATAAAATCACAGTGGGAGGCTGGTATCCCTGGGCCACAGAAGGGGATCCATAGCAAGCCAGGCTCTCTGGCAGCCTCACAGCTGACCCATTATTAGATTGTGTTTGTCTCTTCCACCTAAAATAAGCACTGAAGTTATGGGAGCGGCAGGTCTCATCCTATGTCACAAGGCTGGATGATTTTATTTTTTTTCCCCTCCCCTTCCCGCACATGGGTGGTGTGAGTCACCACTGCTCTCCATGCCTGATCCTCCTTCCCTCTTGCCTCCAGCCAGCGTCCCTCCGCCTATGAAGCGACCAACTGCTGCCTCCTCTCCTCCTCTGCTGTCCCACAAGACGCCCGTGGCTGCAGTTGAGAGTCCTTCAGCACCACAGGTACCTAATTTCTCGATTCAAAGACAGCCTGAGGCAGTGGTAACCCCTGCACTGCGGATGAGGAGATGGCAAAAAACCTGTCACAGAGCCATGGATCTCTGCAGGGGCCTGCCTGTGTATTTTGAAAGTGAGAGGTGTTTGGGGTTTTGTTTCCTTGTGGGATCCAGCTGAGAGTGATTTTTCTCTATGAGTCTGCAGACTGTAATTTGTCCATGGCAGGCAAGAGGTTGGGCAGATTGGTGCTGGATGGTTCCTTGAACCACCCAGGCTACAAACACTCTCCTTCCTACGTGGGGATAACCCTGTAGATGAGGAAAGATCAGAAATGTGGGACTAGAAAGGCAGAAAAGACGCCTTTTATTTCAGGTTTTAGCAGTTGTCTGTGATGGGACCTTTTTCAATGTTTTGCAGGACCCTGGTGCATGGGGTATAGATTAGTCCCTTCCACAGCCCTTCAGCTATAGATAGGGCTCCACTCTTTCGGAGTGGCCCCTTCTAATTTGGGAAGAGGCAGCCTGCCTGTGCCTGGGCTTGAGGGCAGCTGTTCTGTGCATTGTCAGCCCCTGAGGTCAGCCCCTGAGCTGTGCCCCAAGTCCTCAGTGATGGGCCTTGCACAGGGAGCAGCTGCTCTGGAGAATCCGTGGTCTGGGGAGCAGCTCGTGGCCCCCATCCTGAGCTGCCTGTGCGTTGTGTCCCAGGATGAGGCGCCCCCGGAGCGGTCCCAGCACAGCACGCTCAGCAGCACCTGTGCAGCCTGCCAGCAGCACGTCCACCTGGTGCAGCGCTACCTGGCCGAGGGCAAGCTCTACCACCGCCAGTGCTTCAGGTATGTCGTGGCCAGGCCCGGTGGGGCAGCCTCTCTCCTGGGCAGACTGGGGGTCTGTGCCTGCTGCACCCCATCTTCGAGTGTCTGTGTCCCTGGGCAACATGGAACAATGAGCAACAGTGCATGAAATGAGATGGAAGATGTTCCGTTTGCCTGCCAGCCCCTGTCCCAAAGGTCTGACTAGCCCCTTGTGTCCCTGTGCTCCATTCCTATCCTGCTCCCTGCCTCCCTTGCTGACTTGTGCTTTCCCACTTCACTTACTTGGAATCCCAGCTTCTTGAGCTTCTCCCACCTCCGTAAAATAGGATGCTCTGCCTCTTTACCACCTGCCTACCCAGGACCACCCCCCTTCACCTTCCACTGAGGTCTGAGCCATGACATCATCCTACAGACCTCCTTCCACCTACACTCCACATCCTTAACTGGATATACAGGCTTCCATGCTGCCTGGGTGGTGCTGGGCTCCCAGGGAGCATGTGGAGAGCTGCAGAACGTTAACAAACTGAGGAATGAGGGTTTACACGTCAGCAGCTCTGTGGTTTCTCCCTGAGTGCAGGTCCTTACCTGCAGCACCTGTGAAATCATTTCACTTTGCTTTCCCTGCTGTGGTGATGAAGAAATGAGATCTCTTCCATGGGCCACAGGACAAGGGTTGGCATCTGAGGACAGAAACATCGAGCCACTGGGAAGATGTGGGAGGCCTCATTCACCTGCCTAAACAAGTTGGGGATGTGCTGTAGAAAAAGTGTCACAGGAGAGGAGCTGAGCTGGGGCCCATCAGGCTTCCCATCTGCAGCTGGGACAAATGCGGGAGTTTTGGGATGCAGGTGGAACATTCCCACTGTCCTCATGGGCCAGGAAGAGGAGAGGTGCCATGTCTGCCGTGGCACAGCTCATGGCCCTTCAGACTGAGCAGGGAGATCCCTGTAGTTTTATCCCAAATGTTTTGCCTCCTGATTCTTTTCTTGCCTGTTTTCTGTTTTGTTTTTTTCTTCCTGTGCTGATTCATGGACAGTATTTGATCAGAAATGTCCTGAGGCAGTGGTTCCCATGGGCTGATGGAGACAGACCCAAAGCAAACCATTTTCTCCCCTTGTCTGAGCTTTCCACCTCCTCATTTCATCATACCCCTTCTCTCTAGAGTCCCTATGTCCTCACACTTCTGCTCTCTGTTTCGAAGGAAATCCCAGTCAACTGGGTGCCCAGAGCAGACTTCCTTGCCAAAATTATCTGCTGGCAGTGTAGGGCAGCCAGCTGCTGCAAGCACCAGGTATTCAGACAAGAAAGAACAAGCTTGGTTTTCATGGGAGTGCTTGATCAGCCCCTTGCCTTTGGCTGTCTTTCATGTATGCTATCCACCTCCCTTCCCAGGTGGAGAAGGATTGACTTGGTTGCCAGTGCTTTGTATCACTCTTTGCCTGGAGGGCTTCATTAGGAAGCATTCCGAGATTCATGGGGGAAAAGTGGATGATCCAAGGAGATGTGTCAGACAGTGAAGGACAGGGAAACTATTAGCCCAGTTTCAACAGGCAAGGCAGAGTGTAAGAATGGCCCTGCTGCATAAGGCCCTGTCCTTCTAGCCAAATGCTGTGGCCCAGCTGGATGCCATGGTCAGCATTACTGAGGCTGAGCATGAGTCCAGCCAGGCTTGTGTGTTCCTTCTCCTGAATACTCTGGAAGCCTGCAATGCAGTAATTTCCCAAGTTGAAACTGATGTAATTTTATTTAATAATCAGCATTGGGGAGTGGTTTTCTGCAAACAGATGTATCTGACAGTTCTTTAACGTGCCAGGATACTTGGCCCCCACAAGGCAGCCCGTAGCCTCCCTGTGCCAGTTCTGAACCAGTAGCTCCTTAATTCCTGTTGATATTCACTGTTTCATATCTGTGAATGATTGATGCCTCTCCCCATTCCAAGTGTGGAAACCACACCATATCCCAATACCAACTGTCACCCTTTTACATCTATTAAATCCTTACTGAGGTGAAGGAAGAACCCAAATGCATGCAGTATTTGAGTTGTGAAATTGCCATGGGTTCCTACAGTGGCCTGGTTACATTTCTCTACTTCTTTCCCGAATGACTTCCCCAAGGTCACTCTAGGATTTAATAGCAGGGATAAGAACTAACTCTGTGTCCCTACAAGAGATCTTCCAGGTGTGTTGCCTTCTGTGAAGGGCAGGATGGCATCCCCCATCTCACAGTGCTCTCTCTTCTCATTGGCAGGTGTAAGGAATGCTCCAGCACGCTGCTCCCGGGGTCATACAAGCCTGGGTCAGAGGCAGGGACTTTTGTCTGCACGCAGCATCGTGGTAAATTGGCCCTGAGCGGGAAGGCAGAGAGGAGGCCCAGCCCAGACCGACAGTCACCAGAGCTAAGAACTGAGACTGGGGCTGGCAGCATGGGGGAGAATGCCCTCCAGGCAGGAGCAGAGGTGGGGAAGGATGATGACGACTCCCAGAAGAGTGTGGCAGAGACCCCTATGCCTGAAGAGGGCCCTGCTGGCCCAGCAGAGAAGAACAGCACAGCCAGCAAAGCAGAGACACCGACACCCCCTGCTCACGCTGGCAGTGGGGCACCTGCGTCCCAAACTCCCCCCAGGCCTCCAATCCCCAGCAAGCCTGCAGGGCTCACCCAGGACAAAGCCAGCTCGCTGGATGGACGGCTCAGAGACTCACGTCCCACCCCAGCCCCAAGGAGGGCCGCCGATGTGTCTGCCCTCTCCCCTCCAACCTCCCACCCCGTCCCCCGGCCCAGGTCCACTCTGCAGGGCGAGGGCAGCGAGTGTGGGCCCGGCATGGTGAACGGTAAGAGGCCACTGTGGTGGCAGGGGTTACCCTCCACATCCTCAGTGGCCGAGGTGGTTGGCTGCAGGTTGGCTGAGTTCCCTTCCTTCTCTGCAGCCTGACACTCTTCTGCCTCCGAATAAATCAGACACAGGTCTTTGATTGCCAGCAATTGCCAGCCATCCCCATAGCAAGGAGAGCAGTACTAGTTTCCCGGCCTGTCTGCTCCCTTGTCCAGAGCTCTCCAGAGGCAGCAGGCCAGTGTGGAGGGAAGATGGTAGAGCTGGAGGAGCTTGCAGGTGTGGGAACAGAAGGGCATGTCAGTTCTCCAGGTGAAGCTCCCAGGGTGAAGTGGGGAGAAAAAGGCAAAGGGGATGTTTGAGGTTAGCTGGCTGCATCAACTGTGGGAGAAATGCCATGAGGTCTTCAGTGAGTGGGAATAGCCACCTTCCTGTGAGAAGGTACCTAAGAGGTGCCTCATGTTGATTTAATCTCTTTCTTCATGTCCTTTTGGTGTTGTGAAAGTCTGACTCTGTGTCTTTCTAGGTCGGGTACCTGAACCCAGCCCCCCTGTTCCAAAACCTCGAGGGAAACCCTGCTCCTCTGATCGGTACGTCCCCCTGTTTGCAGATCACCTGAAAACTCCATAGCAGGGTGGAGCTATGGGGACAGCAAAGCTGTGGTCTTCTCTCCCACCTCCATCAGCTCCTGCTCTTAGGAGGATGTAGGCTTTGACCAGGTTCCTTTTCTAATAGGTGCTACCCCAGCATGGTCAAGCTGACAGTGTTCGTCCATACCTCCCAGGGCATTTATCTCTTATTGTAGAGTATGACAGCTTCAGAAAGGTGTTTCTGTGGCGCAGGCATATTGCCAAATGCCTTCTGAAATGGTCCTGCTTCTGGGTGCTGAGGAGGGGACATTTGTCTGCCTTGGGGAGGATTTGTCCTGGGAAAGGTGGGAAGACCAGCTATGCCCATAAAGCTCAGCCTTTACCACTGCTTAGCAGATGGAGGCTGTAATATTCAAACATCAAAACACTGAGCCCAGCAGGCAAGTCAGGCAGGCTGTGTTTCCCTCAGGCCCGTAGGTTTGCCCACAGAGAGTGAGACACTGTGTCTGGGGAAGCCTAGGGCCATCCTTGGATGAGAAAGCTGTTTCTGCATGGGAGACATCCTGCTCCATCCTTCCTTTTCCCCAAGGGCTAAGTCCCTCTCCAGTGCCTCACCACCCCACCTTGTCTCTGCCATCTCGATTTCTCTTTTTCTTTCTCTTCTACCAGGGGTGGATCTGCTGCAAGAGCCAAGGACCCACCATGGATGGCCTTAGTGCAAACAGAGCCCAAGAAGAAGCCAGCTCCCCCTCCTCCCCCAAGCAACAGCCATGAGACTCCAAGTAGGACTTCAGAGGAGGAGGATGGGGAAGAGGTGGGGAAAACCAGGAGAGAGGAGAGCAGGTCTGATACCACAGAACCCAAACCGTACAACCCCTTTGAGGAAGAGGATGAGGAGGAAGTGGAAAGTGCTGACACCCAAAAGAGCACACCTGAGCAGGAGCAGAGTGAGACTGCTGCCAAACCTCTCCACCCCTGGTATGGCATCACTCCTACCAGCAGTCCAAAGGCAAAGAAGAGGCCAGCTCCACGAGCTCCCAATGCTTCCCCACTAGGTGAGCTTCCTTCTGCTCCTTTATCCCTCCTCTGCAGCCCCTGTGTATCCCCTTGGAGGTTCCCCCTTCCCAGGTGCCTCTGCATCACCCTGGCAGTCCAGGCCTTTATGCAGTGATGATTGCATTAACTTGCATTAGCCATGTCCTCTCTACCCACTGGAGCACAGCATTTGCAGGCAAGATTTTACACTGACCCTTGTCTCCTGTGTATGCCACCCTCCCCTTCTGTCCTGGTTGTCCCTTCATTCCTCCCTGAGCTCTCCCTTTGCTTTGCAGCCCACCACCCCATCTCCAGGCTGTCACATTCTGAGCCATCATCCTCCACCCCATCTCCAGCCCTCAGCCTTGAGAGCATCAACTCTGAGAGTTCAGCCAAGGTGCTGGGTGACACCGATGAGACCTCAGTGCCCAAAAGCTCCTCCGAGCCCACTGTGCACATTCCAGCAGCTGCCAAGACTTCCAGCACTGAGGCACCGCTGGCCAGCGTCTCCTCCAGTGAAAGCCCTGCTGTCCCAGCCAGCCTCTCCACCAACTCGTCCTTCTCCTCCTCCAGCGAGCTGGCCAGCCTCAGTGGGGAGACACAGCCCAGCACCCTGCACACCAGCAGGAGCATCTCCACTGGCAGCCTAAAGACCAGCCCCAGCCGGCTGCCCCCCAAGCCTCCAGCTGGGGCTAGCCCTACACCCATCCTCTTGGCTTCAGATGGCGGTGCTGGGAGCACCAAGACATCTTCCTCACCCAAACCACAGCTGAAGGTGAGATGACCTTCTCCCCATCCAGATCACAGGGCTTTTCTTCCCCATCCATCACTCGGTCACAGGGGATCTGGGAGTCCAGGCTTGCCCACTTTAGTAGGCCTGATGTGTGACCCCCCGAAAGCAAGCTTCAGGCCTATGTTAAATGGTGGCTCTGCTTGTACTCTGCCTAGCCCATGTGCTGGAGAAGAGGCAGGATGTCATGTAGTCTGAGCAAATAGAAAGGGAACCATGAAGGAAAATATTTCAGCATGCTTGTGAAAGAGTCTGGGAAACTGATGTCAAACAGAAGCACAGCTGTTTTTTTGACTAGGTGCTTGTGGACGTGAGTGCTGTGTTCCTCCTTTAGGAGGCCGTGGGGCAGGACAAACCCTAGCGCTGCCCTGTCTGCTCGTTCCCACCTGTTGGCATCCCTTCCCTTCCCTTCCCTGGGTGCTCATGTATCTGCTTTTGTCCGCCCTCTCCAGTCTTCCTGCAAAGAGAACCCCTTCAATCGGAAGCCATCACCTGCCGCCTCTCCCTCGGCAAAGAAACCTCCCAAGGGCTCCAAGCCTGTGCGTCCTCCTGCACCAGGCCACGGCTTCCCACTGATCAAACGCAAGGTAAAAGGGCTCTCAGGAGCAAGGAGGGAAAAGCTGTCTCTGTGCTGTCCCCCGGGGCCGTAGCAGTCTGCAGGCACCCTGCTGATGCGTGTGTGGGCAGGGATTGCAGCAGGTGGCTGTGGCTGGAGAGGAGGGTGTGTGGGCTGCACCTTGCTCATGAAAGCACCATGGTCTTCCTTTGCTCCAGAGTGGGGTGGGGAGTTCAGATCCACACTTGGATGCAATATTTTGTTGTCCCCCTGCCCTTGTTAGTGTTGACCAACCTCTGGATTACCCCTGGAAACTGGAGTCTGGTGGTAATGAAAGTGTCTGATTTGTGGTTCGGCAGGTGCAGACAGATCAGTACATCCCTGAGGAAGACATCTATGGCGAGATGGATGCCATTGAGCATCAGCTGGATGAACTGGAGCACCGTGGGGTGGCCTTGGAGGAAAAACTACGCAGTGCTGAGAATGGTGGGTGGGTTGGCCTATCTGTGGGTGTGCGGCAGGACAGACCCTAGGGCTGTCCTCTGTCCAGCCAAGGAAATAGCAACAGTGACTTCCTCCCTGCTGATGCTGGGGTTGGGAGAGCACAAGAGACTGTGCTAGCCTCCAAGATTGGTCACAACCTTACCTTGAACATGGAGATGTCCCCAGAATGGAAGAAGGTGGGAGAAGAGATAGGGTCTTTCTGGGCCTCAGAAATAGGCTGAGGTTGAGTTTGCTTGAGCCCAGTGCCCTTTCCCTGGCTTGGCAGAGTCCAACCTGTTGCAGGGTGATGGGATCCACCAGGGCTGGGAATGGCTCTGAATTATCCCTTTGCTTGGCAGACAACCCTGAGGACAGCCTGCTTGTGGATTGGTTCAAACTCATCCATGAGAAGCACATGCTGGTGCGCCACGAGTCGGAGCTCATCTACATGTAAGTGTATGCGGGTGAGTGGAGAGGCACTGACACTCTCTTGGGGAACCCTTTCTCAGCCCTCCTGAAATGGTGCTTCCAGGGAGATCCTGACAGGGCCTCCTTGCCTAGAAAAGGGAAGGAGAAAGGGCAAGCAAATCTGTTCAGATGCACTGAGAACTGACCCACAGCATGTCACCAGAGCCTCTGCAGCACCTACTCCAGGAAGGCCTTGAGCAGCCAAGGGTGGTCTTTACTGGTCCTTGGCTCCCTGGCTATACAGGATAAAATCAGCATCTTGATGGTTCTTTCCAAGCTCACCCTGTGCTTTGGGATGATGTTCCACCTCTCTGGAGCCTTGCGGTGCTTCCCAACATTTCCCCCTTCCTTTGCAGCTTCAAGCAGCAGAACCTGGAGCAGCGGCAGTCAGACGTGGAGTATGAACTGCGGTGCCTCCTCAACAAGCCAGGTAAAGCACTCTGGGTGTGCTTACCCCTCTTTTCATAGAATCACAGAATGTATTGAGTTGGAAGGGACCCACAAGGACCATTTTTCCCCTGGGCATCATCTCCCTCCTCTCTAGGTGGATTTCAGGTGAAGAGAGGCGGATCTGTAGGGATGCCAATGCAATCAGCTGGTTCTAGAGGCTCTGTCCCATCTCAGTGTGTCCCAGCCCTGTGCAGGGATGTACTCCTTTAGTCCCCAAGGAATGCCATGTGCAGGACTTTGTCCCCACAGCACTGCTAGCCCAACTCGCCCTGCAACATGGCAGGGTAGAGGAGATTGTGCTGGAGATCTCTGCCCCAAAGTTCTGCATTTCAGTGCTCCTTCAGCTATGTAATTACCTGTCCTTCCCTGGGGTTTGGCTGGGTAGAGAAGGACTGGACCGATGAGGACCGAGGGAGGGAGAAGGTGCTGATGCAGGAGCTGGTGACCATCATTGAGCAGAGGAATGCCATTGTGAACTGCCTGGACGAGGACCGGCAGAGGTGAGTGAGGAATGGGGTGGGCTGGGGGAGCAGGGAAAAGCACAGCCTGTCTGATTTAGTGCCACATGAGCGCCTTGTGGGGGTGTCCCAAGATGTCCATGTTGCTGATGTCTTTCCCAGGTTTTCCAATCCTTGTTTCTTTAAATGCTTTGTGTGGGAAAGACAGGACAGCACGTGCAGTGTGTGGGATTTATCCTTGTGGTTGCAAATGCTCACAAGACAGTGATGGATCTGCCCCTCTATGGCTTCTAAGTAGGAGGCTCTCTAGCCTTAAACAATACAGCAGCTGTTTTCAGGGCTGAATTCCTGACCTCTTTCCCATTCTTTCTTTCAGAGAAGAGGAGGAGGATAAAATGTTGGAAGCCATGATTAAAAGGAAAGGTAAGAAACGAATGTGAAGCTTTTTGGAGTGATATTTTCACTGCTGACCCCAGTAAGGGGCAGCACGAGACATTTGTGAAATTGTTTGCAGGAGAGATTGAATTTATTCTGTGTAGACTGGGGAGACTTTCCTGTAGGGCCAATAAAGTTAGAGGCACCTTTGTACTGCATAACCCTGTTATCAGAGAAAGTGTTCATGCAGTGGAGGGCTTTGATTCATGGCTGTCTCCCTTGCCTGTTGTCTTGAGTGTGTTTGTACAACTATTGACATCCCACAGTAACAACCTCCATTTGCAACTCCAGAATTTCATAAGGAGACGGAGACCGAGAGCAAGAAGAAGGGCAAATTCAAGCCCATGAAGGTGCTTAAGCTGCTGGGCAACAAGCATGACTCCAAGAGGAAGTCACCCAAGGAGAAAAGCTAAAGCAGGGGAACACCAGCAGTGGGAGGGAACCCCGACTCGCCTCTCCCTGGCCCTGGCTCGCCTCTCCCCCTGCTCCCTCCCCAGGCACCAGAGCTGCTGCCCCAGGGAGATGCCAGCCCTCAGCCCAGAGTGGGTGAGAATGACCAAAGCCCTCCCCTTCCCGAGGCTGTGGGGGAGCACGACCATACCCTCCGTGAAGCCTTGTTAACAAGGAGGGGAGAAGATGGATTTGCTTTTCAGATACGTTACCCAATTGTGTGCTCTTGTCATTAACTGAGAACAAGCAAAGGAGTTCCGTGTTTGTGGGAAAACTTGCACTAACTGCACCCCGTCCCTTCTCCCGCTCTAACTGTGATAGTTCCATGTGCCTCTGACTTCTGCGAGAAGGGGACTGGGCCTCCCTGTCCCTCTCCGCCTGCCCACTCTTGTCCCTTTTCTGTCCCATTTTTAACTTCAGGAGAAAACTGACATTAGAATCGGGATCCTTTGGGTTTTACTGGCCTAAACGAAAATGTTAAGAAAATACTCCTGCATAACAGGGCTCTAGAGCCAAAAAACAACTGGTGCCCTATTTATTTTGAGCCGTCCCCTTCCTTGGGTGCCAGGGGTGGGTGGGCTCCATCCCACAAGGCTGAGAGGACCCAAGGGGACAGCATACAGCTGCTAGGATGTAGCTCACGTGCCCTACTCAGGAACCCCACTGCTGCTAAACACTGCTGACTCTGCTGCCTTCCTGGGGAGGGAGAACCTGTTTCTTTTCCAGGCTAGGGCAGAAAAGCTCAAGATTGACTGAGTGCTGGCGAGGGGCACTAAGCTTGTGTCCCTGCTCACCAGTGCCACCCTTGAGCGGCAGGGGAGAGAGGCGCGGTCACAACTGACCTTTACCCAGCTTCATCTGTGTATACTTTAAAAGTGTGCAGATGTGGCTGGTTATTTTTTACACCTCCTTTACTAGATGAATTCAAACCTATCCTAAAACTTTAAACCCCTTATTTTATTTGTCATGTGTGTGCGTGTGTGTTCATCAGAGGAGGGAATGGGGGGGGCTGTGTTCTTCCAAACATCCCTTCTTCCTTCCATTTTTGTTTCTTGCCTTCACTTCCAAGATGATGAGTTATTTATTGAATTATTGGATCAGTCTGAATTAGAGTTTCATGGGTGTTTGGTTGGTCAGCTGTTCATCATGCCTTCTCATTAGCAAATTAGACATAACCAGCCCTGAGCCATCTGCTGCAGTCTCTTCCAAAAACCCAACAGGCTTTAGCCAAAATGCTCTCAGAGCAGTGCCTTGTAAGGTGGCTGGTGTAGCATTCTGGAGATGGATCTTCATTTCCCAAAACCAGAGGGACACGAGCCCCTCCTCAATCCCAGCATGGCCCCCATGGCTGGGAGCTGGCCAGCTCAGCCCTGCGCTGGTAATGCCATCTCACCTTGCCATACCCAGCAGGCTGATGAGGAGCAGTGGTAGGGGAGGGGAGATCCCAAACCACAGCTCTTTTCTAAGGAGAACAAATCTGCTTTAGAGCCTGCTGTCACATCAGTGTTGCCAAAGGCCATTGGGATCGCTGCAGCCTGACACCCCTTGGCCCTGCACCTGGTCAGAAGTTTGATTTGTAAATTATACTGTACTAACTCCATGACTTCCATTCACCTGAAGAGAAATAAAAGAAATATTGGATTTAAAAAATGATTGTGAATTAGGTTTCTGATTCCTTTGTGCACTCGTGCTGTCCCAGGGCCAGGGCATGCTGCCTGGCTTTGGAAAGTGGCTGAGTATTGCTAAGAAGCAGAGGATGAGATCTTAAGGAAATCAGAAACTGGACATTATCCTGGGATCTGTACAGGAAAAGCAGGGCATCGTGCTTCAGCCTGCTAGAGGACAGAGATGCAGGTGAGCAAACAGCCATTCCCAGTCTCTGTGGGAATAGTGGCTAATCTGCATACCATGCTTTCAGGAACAGCAAAGAGCAGCAGGCACTGGGCTGAAATCCCCTGTCTCTGCTTGGCACTGTCCCAGCTTGTCCCCTGTCCCAGCTGGGGCTGCCACCAGAGGTTTGCTGATGCTGCAGGTCACAGTCACAGTGACCTGCAGCAATGCCAAGGGCTTGTGATTGCACAAGGCTGTGCAGCTGCATCTTCCTCCAGAGACATTCCCAGAGTCACAGGGCCAGGAGCAAGCAGATTACAGGTGTGGTGGCAGTGTGTTACCATCGTGCTATCATAAGAAACCTCCACCTCTGGGTAGATGGGAAGGAATGACATTTCTATGTATGGATTGCTGAACTCTGAGGCACTGCACAGGCAAAAGAAGGCTCTCTTTTGTCATGTTTTGGGAGGCGTTGCTATGTGTTTTCATGTCTTTAATATTATTGAGCAAGAAGGGATCCAGTGTGTGGGAAGGATTTTACAACTTCTGTTGCTGTTTATGTACAAATTGGTCCTGCCTTCTAGTTTCAGGCAACAGATGGTGCTGCCCCCTCTTTGGAAACAGACACAGACCAGCCTCCAACGCCGAGTCTGGGAACAAATTGCACTTGTGTTTTGCCCTTGGCCTAGTCTTGGAGACTGGATTTGTTCCCAACAAGGAAAGCTTTTGTCATGATATTTCTCATTTCCTCACTTCTCTTCTTGTCAATGATCTCCATCTCATGCAATTTCTGCAAAGTACAAAGGGGGAGAGCTAAGCAGGGAGAAAGCCAGCAGCTTTTTTTTTCTTTCTTTTGCCAGTCTCAAGAATAAAAACTCTATTTCCCCGATTAAGTTACATGCAGAGATAGAAAGAAAGCTGAAAAACTGCTGTCCACCATTCCCCAAATTCACGCCTGAGCTGTGCCATGAAGGGAAGCAGCTCTTCGTCCTCTTTGCCCCTTTCCCTGCTCAGGTATCAGAGAAGACTCTGCTTTATGGTCTCTGACACACGGGATTCCCTCCATGCACTGTTCAGCCAAGGCCTTTGCATACCTGTGAGATTTCAGTGAGGATGATCCCTTGATACTTCTTGCCCTGTCCTAGAGCTTCCATCTCTGCCAGGAATTCCCTCCTCTCTTGAATTTCATTCATCACTGGTGGATAAGAGAAAGAACTGTGAAAACAGCATGCGGCCAAAAGGCAAGAAAACACGTTTCTGTCTAGATCTGAACCCCCAATTTCCTAGTTCTGTGTGAACAGCAGTCCCATCAAGATAGGGTGATATCGGCTGCAACACTCACCTTGCTCAACATGTCATCACAATACCTCAGTAGTCCCTTACATAATGGGAAATGTCCCCTCTGTCCAACTTCTTATCACTCCCTGACTCCCAAGAACAGTAGTTTTCTAGTTTTCTTTATGTAGACAATTCTGTTTTGCGTGTGGGCAATTTAACCAGTCTGTGGATGCATACAGAACCTGCTGTTGAGGTTCATTAGTTGACATGAATCACCCAGTGACTGTAACCGTCCAAGACCAGGCATGGATCATCAGCTGATGATGATCTGCAGCCAGGTGATCCAAATCCTGTCACAGATGTGTCAAGGACAACATTCAGCTTGTGACAGGAGGCTTGTCATAAATAAGCCTTCTTGCTGGAGGCTACCAAGCATGTGTAAAACCAGCTGCACTGGCTCCCTGCAGCAGGGACCAAAGCACCCCTTCTGTATACACATTATTCTAGCACTGCCCATCTTTGTGCTGCCCTGGCTGGCAAAGGGCTGGTGGGGCTGCACACACACATTGAGGATTCAAGCACAGAGAGGTATTAGGCAGGGTTTTGCTAACCCAATATGCTCTGTAGGCCAAAGTCTTTCACTGCTTCAAATTCTGCTCAATATTTAAGCTTTGCTAGTATAACTGCAGTGATCCTGGAGTGGAACGACCCAAACTGTGGTCAGGATGTCAAGTGACCTGGTCTATGTTGAGTCATGCTTGCTGGGAAACAGACCAGCAGTACCTGAGCTTGCTTCCCAGGTATCCCTGCACATCCCTAGGCTACTCCCCTGCCAGCATCTGTGTGGGCAGCCCAGAGAACTGTCTGCCAGCAAACCTCAGTAGGATAAGCTCTGTGAGGACGGCTGGATCAGAGTGTCACAACAGCGAGTCCTTTCTCTTGGAAACTGGGCTTTGTGGCTCCTCCTGTAATGGGCTTCAGGTTACTGGCAACACAGCCTGCCACCCCAGCCCTAGGAGGGAGCTGGTGTCCCAGGCTTCCTGCCTGCCTCTCTCCTGGGGACATGAAGACATACATTCTTCAAAGCGGTCAGGCTCAGCTATCTCCTCTTCCTTTTTCCGAACGAACACCTGCTCCACCTCATCCTCCACCTCATCCTTCCCTGTCGCTAAGATGTTTTGAAGTCTTCTCTTCTCCTTTTCCAAATCTCCTGTGAATGTCAAGGGAAAAAAAACCAACATTATTATCAGCATGCGTCCTCATGGAGGAGCCCGACCACACTGCTTCCCTGCTAACTGTGCCAGAGGAAGTGTTTCATTAATGTCATTATTGTCATTAATGCGCAAGCACCACACGGGTGTACAGAGCCCACCAAACCAACATCAGAGGTGTGCTTTGCATTTATGTGAAAATCACACAGTGCTCTGCTCTTACTCAAGGACTGTGCAGGTCCCTATCACCTGTCACCCCCCGCAGCTGGCAGGCAGAAGTCAGCGAACACTTACAGCAAATGTTCCCTCAGAGATCCATTTCTGAAGCATCTTTGAAGACTGAGAGTATGAGGATGTGGAGCAACTGCCACTGCTGAGATTGAGGCAGGGGAAGGGGAAGAGAAGCTCCAGGCATCACCATCTATTTGTTAGCAATGTTTGCTGACTTACGTGTGGGCTGTGGCTTGAATTTCTCCCGGGTGTAGGCATCTCCTGCCTGGCAGACCTTGGCAGGTCGGAGAAGCGGTCTAGCTGGAAGCCTGCGTGGCTGACAGGCTGCTGGGTAGGAAACAGGCACTGGCTGTTTGCTGGATGGGGGAAACCTCTGAAGGGGCAGGGCATCTCCGCCTGAGGGACGAACCAAAATTAACAGAAAAGCAGGAAGGGGGGACTCTGGATGGATGGCTCTGAGACACTGCCAGCAGATCTACCTGTTGATCCATAGTAGTAATCCCAAAGACCCCAGTGCCCCAGATGTCTCTCACCATGGTCATTGGGCACAACAGACTGCGGTTCAAGTCACACCATTGCACCTTATTTCCTGGCTGACCCGCGGGGACAGCTTGCCCCGTTTGTCCCCATGTGTCAGCAGCTGCTGTGCTGCTGTTTTAAAGCACTTGCCCGTCCGAGCAGGCTGTGAGTGAATGCCCCCGGCTCAAGCCGAGATGCAAAAGCTCCTCACCACAGCACAGCAGCGGGCAGGAGAGCCAGGGGGCCTCACTCACGTTTCACACAGTCCATCAAGTATCGCTTCTGGGAATGCTTCAGCTGCAACTCCTCCATCATCGCTGAAAAACACAACGTGTCCATCAAGAGGCAGCAGAGCCGGGCTGGGAACCCGGGGTCAGCCCCCCTCACAATCCCAGCCCGAAGGGGAAGATACGGGTTTGGGAGACTCCAGCCGGAGCGGCGACACCAGCGACGGGCCCGTCCGGTTGCCAGACCGCGGTGGGACGTTCCATTTCGGGGCGAGGCACGGTGGGCAGGACCCNCCGCCGCGGCCCAGGGCCCCCGCCGCCTCCATCGCGACGGGCAGCGACCGGGCGGGACGCGGGGCGCGGGAGAGCGGCGGCGGTCGCCATGGCAACGGCACAGGATAACTTCCGGTAGCGTCACGGCAACACCCGGAAGTTGCTCCCGGAAGTGCGGGTCAGGGGGCGCCGGGCAGGCAGCATGTCCGACAACGAGGACAAGTGAGAGCGGGGCCGCCGAGGGGAGGCGGCGGCGCGGCGCGGGTCGGGTCGGGTCGGGTCGGGTCGGGTGTGGTCGGGGAGGCGGCCCGGCCACGAGTACGACGCGTGTGTCTCTCTCGCAGCTTTGACGGGGATGACTTCGACGATGTGGAGGAAGATGAGGGCCTGGAGGACCTGGAGAACGCGGAGGAGGTGGGTGCCCCGTGGGCCGTCGCGCTGGCCGGCCCGGCAGGCTCTGCCGGGCCCGCAGCGTCGCGTCGCAGCCTGGCTGGGCGGCTGCTGTGGTCGGGGAGGCCTCGGTGGCGGGTGCGGCTGAGCAGCGGCGCGGGTCTGTTTCCACCAGGAGGGACAGGAGAACGTGGAGATTCTGCCCTCGGGAGAGCGGCAGCAGGCAAACCAGAAGCGGATCACGACCCCCTACATGACCAAGTACGAGCGAGCCAGAGTCCTGGGCACTCGTGCCCTCCAGATAGCGTGAGTATTGCCTGCTGTGTCCCCACCAGTGCAGCAGCTGCGCCTCCCTTTACGCTGATAAGCGCTTTTCTCTTGCCTTAAAAATTCCCAGATATTCTGAATCCTTTGCATAACTGCTGAGCTTGCATGTCACTCTCTGGTCAACAGTGATGCACAGGACTATGGGGCTCTTAGTTGCACCTGAAGTCTCTGTGTCTCTCCTTGTCTGAAACTACTACTTGTGCATAAAGAGGCAGCATTTAGTAGCCACAATGAGTTTTCCTAGGTCACAGACAAAATTACTAGGGAATGGAACAAGACAGTTCTGGTTTTTGTCTTTCCTAAGAGAGCCAGCATGGACTTGAAAGTTCATAACTGGTTTGTTAGAGGTAATGTTGAGGGGAGAGATGCTTCAAAACAGTTTCATTTGATACCACAGGGGTGTAGGAATTAGGAGTGAAGAAACCCACCTGAAATCCATTTTAAGTGCAGTTGCATTGTCAGAAGCTGTAAGCTTTTTACAGTATTTGCAATAATAAGGCCTTATTTATAACAGATAATAACATCTAGAACTTACTTTAAGTGCTGTCAAGGCTGGCTGCTCATAATCTGTTTGCTTTTTTAGACATGTTTTAATAATAAATATTAAAAATCTGTTGTGCTTTTTGAAAAACTATCTTTTGAGCGAGATTGTTAGACAGTGGCAAGGCTTTCATCTTGGTTATAGCCACCTTGAAAATGATGCTTATGTTGTGCATGAATTAGAGGCAGCCAAGCTGTTCTTTGCACAGCTTGTGAAGCTGTTTTGTGCACGTTCTTTCAGTTGGTAAAAGGCAAGAAAAGTGGGAGGGGTGAGATGGGCCCATGCCAGGCCTTTAATCCAGAACACTCTGGCACCTGTTTCTGCTTCACCTGTATCTTCTACTTTCTGTGCTGAACCCAGACCAGCAGCAGCCCCCATGACCTCACCCACACATAACGTGAGCTTTCTCTGCCACCACTGTCTAGTGGATGGGTATAGTCACAATCCTTTGCAAAATGATTCGTTTTTTCTTCCAAGAGGTAAAATGCGCTGTAAATCCAGTCCCTCTCTTCCCCTCATGAAGAGCTGCGAGCTGTGAGCAAATCAGAATGTAAGAGATGTATTGGAGTTGTAGGAGGCCTGCTCATTTTAGAGCAATTCCACCTTTTTCATTGGATTAATTTTAGAACCACTCTTTTCTTCATATTTAAGTACAGCAGAGGGTGTCTGGGAAAGTGTGGATTTGACCAGTCCTTGAGTATGAGGTGGTTAGCAGAGCCCTAGAGGTGGGACAAGAAGAGCATTGAAGTAGACGTTTGGTCTGTAACCATCTGGGGAAATTTTCTTCTTGAGGTGCGCAACAGAGCAAATCAGTTTTGCTGGGAAGGTGTCCCATCCTCCTACTTTATTTGCTGTTGTAGAGGTGGCACAGGTAGGCAGGTGTTTAGCTGTCCCTCTTCCCTCTCTTTGGTTTTGGTCAAGTGGTTGTTGATGTTCTTCCTAGGATGTGTGCCCCTGTGATGGTGGAGCTGGAAGGAGAGACAGACCCCTTGCTCATTGCCATGAAAGAACTCAAGTAAGTCACAGATTTTGTCCTGATTTCTGTGAAGGCAGCAGTCCCCTCCTTGTCCCTCCTCGTCCCATCAATAACAGTGAGCACTGCAGTTGCCTTGTCGTTTTTTCACCTTGGATTTTCTCCACAGCTGCTCTCTCCCATCCTAGTTGCTCCTACAAATACTGATGATTAGGAGTGCTCTGGATCTCTTCTACTTCACAATCCCAGTGAAGTATTTCTGTTTCCCAGTCTTTATTTCTATGATGAGATCCCAAGGTCCTCATCTTTCGGGAGTCCATTTAATTCCCCAAAATGGAATTGTTTTGAAGCAGCCATCTGAACAGACCTGTGTTCAGATGAAGTGCTGGCAAAAATTAAAATAAGGGTCAGGCTGGTGAGAATGTTTGTTTCCTGCACCCTTTCATGCCTGGCTTTTCATTCTTTCCCCCTGCTTACAGAAGGGTTAATAAATCCTTTCTGACTGCAGCAGAGGCAGCTTTTGGATGACACATGCAGGTCCACTTTTCCACAGCAGAGTTCCCTGCTGTCCCACAGTTTTCCTGCATGATCTAGGTCATATGCAGATAGCCTTCAAGCAGCTGGACTCTGTTACTGTTTAGGTCCCTGTCCTTGAATGAAATTGTCCCCCTGCTTCCCCAGTTTCTTGGTGCACTGAGGCTGCTCTTACAGGTTTTTTATCTATTACAGCTCCCTTGCCATTGCTAGAAGCTGCTTAGGTCATATTCCTGTCAGATCTCCAGGCTCAGACAGAGTTGCTTTCCACAGCTCACACTGCCTGTGTGTGAGCTGTGGAAAGTAAGTCTGGGTGGTGCATCCTGTTCTGTGCCAAAATTCAGTTGTAGTTCTTGGCATCAGGGAGTTACTTTACTACTGGAAAAACAACCTCCCTGAATGTAAAGAATTTGTGTTACTTTTCAAGTCTGATACAGTTGAAACCTGATGCCCTGGCTAGATTCCAGACTGTCTGATTATGCTTTGCTGACTTAAATCTACTTTCATGAAGTTAAATCGTATTCAGCATTTTCTTGCTCTCTAGTCAGAAGCACTGTTAGCAGGTGCTGTGCTCCACCCCAGCTGTAACAGCTGGTACCTGAATAGTCACTGGTTCATGTATTCTTCTTAAAATGTAACTGATGCTCTCAGGATGCAAATTTCTCTGTAAATACCAGTTTGTCCTGGAAGTTCTCAGAATTCTGCCACCTTTTTATTGTCATGTGGGGAAAAAAATTCTGTCAAACAAAAAGTGGATTTGTTCTTCAAGTCCCTTGATTTATATTTTCCCCCTGTATCAGGGTTAGATGCTTGGTGTTGTCTCTTAATGGGTTCAGACCACAAGGCTCAATTCCTGCAGTAGCAACAGAGGTCTGAAAGGTTTTTGGTGTTCATAGTCTGAGAGTGCTGAGTGCTTTGCATCTACAAATGACAGAAGGTTGTTGGGACTTTGCGATATCAAATCACTGGTGCTGCACAGCTCTCAGTTAAATCTGGTGAGCTTACTGGAGCCACTGAGCACCTCGCTTCCATCGCCTGCTGAAGTGATACAGTGGAGATTCTGACATTTCTGTTCATCTCTCTCTTCCCTTCAGAGCACGCAAGATCCCTATAATCATCCGTCGTTACCTTCCAGATGGGAGCTATGAAGACTGGGGTGTGGATGAGTTAATTATCACAGACTGATCAGGTTACAGCCATTGGTTTTGGTTTTGCATTTCCAGGGATGTTTCTAATTTTGGTTAGTGTTTGTGTAAATAAATTCTAAATCTCGCTATTTTAAATTAAATTTATTTGGGGGGTTTTGCCCTCTGACTTTCTCTTTCATCTCAGTCCTGTATGCCTGAGAGATTATTTTCTTAGCTGTCTCTACCAGCTTGGGTATTATCTTTTTCTCTGTGTGTCATGTACTGTGTTAGTAAGATTAGATTAGGGAGCCAAGTGTAATGCTGTTTTTTCAGTTTTATTGCACTGTTGAAGGCCTCATATTTTAGCTAGGCTAAAGTCTGCAGTATCTCCCTCCTCTAGCACTGCTCCTCCCTGGTTACAGGACTGATACTCAATTAAACTCCTGCTGTACAGAAATGCTCTGGCAGGTACTTTGGCTTCAGAAAGACTCCAGCCTTCCACCACTGTCCCTTCTTAAAACGGGAGTGCTGAGACACCTCCATTGCTTCCCCCTAGACAGTTGGGCCTTTGTGCCCTGAACAGGTTGCTGTGGAAACCCCCAATTTCCTCTTTGGCCAGTGCTGACTGTGGGGCTTCTCAGGAGTATCGTAGAGCAGCTCTCATCAAGCCACCTATTGTTTCCCTGCTCCCTCGCTGCTTATCAGAAGTGGGGATCCCCTTTCAGTGGCACTGCCCCAGCCGGAAGCGCGGCCGCCACTCGCCGTCCCACCAGCTCGGCAGGTGTGGGTTGTTGTTACACTTGCTCCTGGTGCAGCCCTTCTCTGGCACACGGTGGAACTGAGGTCCTGGGGATGGACCAGCCAACTCAGTTGAACATACCCTGGTGGTTCTTAATGGTGGCACAGCTGCTGCTAAATCCTAGAGTTCCTTTGATCTGTATTGTGGTGAAAGATCAGTTATCTGTCCCCTTCAGGTACCTGCACTCTCGCCTCTGATGTGCTGGGAGGTAACGTGCTCAGTCAAGAGTTGGGTGGATGCCTTACAATCTGCAAGGGCTTCCAGCCAGCTGCAGATTTTCATTAGCTCATTAGTTTCCATTTCTTGATCTGTGTACTTCAAGGTTCTTTTCTCTGGATATGGAAGATCTGAGCGTGGACAGAACACGCCAAATCTTTCTCAATTACCTTACCAAAAAAAGCTCTTGTAGGTTTTGTTTTCTATTTATAAAGTGGAGGAAGGCACACCTCACCTGTGGTTTCTGCCTTATATTGTATTTTTCTTTGCTCTGGTCCAGAAAGAATATTTCTGACTTGTTTGCGTTAAAGCTTGTGCTTATATATAAAGTGATCATTCTCCATGCTGTATGTGTGGTCGGTGCCTGCACGTGAGCATCTGTGTCCCAAAGGGGGTTTATACCCACCTGCCTGGGAACTTGGCTCATGTAACCAGCCATGAATGTCATTTTCTTACTGCTCCCTGTAAAAGCACCAGTCTGTCCTTCCTCTCTTGGTGTGCACAGGAAGGGCTGGTTTTGGAGGTGATAATGCAAGAGGTTAATGGGTCCCTGGGTGAAATGACAGGTCAGAGGGGATGCGGAGATGTTTGCAGGTGCGTGGAGGGGGTTGACTCTGAAGAAAGCACATGCTTCCTGGTCCAGGCCATCCTTACCAAGAAAAGGTTAATTTGCAGCACTGTGGCCTTCAGCCTTCTCCCCCCACCCTCCATGGAATCCTTTAATCACGTTGGTGCGGTGAAATTTCAGCCCTGAAATGGTGCCTTTGTGCAATCGTTTTGGCGTCTGCCATGGAGCGCGGGGTCGTTTTCTTGTCCTTTTTTTTATTTTTTTTTAAATGGCTTCTTTGTTCCCTACTGGATTCCCCTCCCCAGCCTTGCATCTGTATCAGATACGATTAAAGGAATAGGGAAGGATGCCGGGCCAGCTCCTGTTAGGCTGCAGGAGGAGTGGTTAACCCCTCTGTTACCAGTGGTGTTCTCAGTACTGTCTTACTTGCAACAACCCTTCTGTATGATAGGAGGCCTCCATTTCCACTGGAGAATGGTTGAGGCAGAGCCCACTCACTTTCCTAATTTGCTTCTTGAAGAGCTGGAGAAGAGTACTTATGTGAGATTTAGAACTTTCTTTTCCCACTCTTCTGTTCATCCATGCTGTGTCACTTTTCTCTCCCACCCCTGTGATCAACTTCCATACCTCTAATTCCACCGTGGCTTCTTCCTCCCTACCAGTGCTGCTGACTTGCTCAGCAGTGCCCTTCTGGGCTCTTCCCACTGCCTGTGATTTGGGGTAGAGGTTTCTCCTCCTCTCCATGAATGGTCAGTCCTATTTTGCATGCAACTCTTTAGCTGGCATCACTATTATTAGATTAATTAAGCCATCCTGCTGTGGATGCTCTTGGCCCTATACAGAACTTCATCCAAATAGTGCTGTGCTTTTTAAAAAGCTTTGAACGTGTTCCACAGTTCCTAGATACTCTGCTTACTCTACTCACCCATAAAGTGTTTAGTCAACAGGAACTCACTGCATCTGCTCACATGCACCAGCATTGAAACCCTTTGTAATCAACTTTTAATTGTTGGGAATTTCTGTGGTAATTGAGCTCCTACCGTTCTGCGATTGGCCTTGAGAGATGCTCTACACATTTTTCTTTCCAGACAAGTTCAGATACCCTCCCAGGACCTGATTATATACAGAATGTCTTGTTCAGCAAGTAAGAAAGTGTATACATGTGTTCTGGAATATACTCTGTGTGTATGAGTGTTTGTGTTTAGGTACCTGCTTGTGGAAGGCAGGAGGGTGGAGGGTTGAGTTTTTACAGAGGAATTAATGGCTGCTTCCAAAATACACAAATTTGTGTATGTGGGGAAGTTTTTTGGGTTTTTTTTGTAGGTATGTCACCTGCTACCTGGTCATGAGGAACCAAGACGAGAAATCCCACACTTCCATCCTAGAGAGCATTAGCAATCACGCTAAGAAATTTTTGGGTGAAGCACATGCAAAATAGGATTCTTGATTGTGTGTGCTGTATCTCAGATGAAGAACAGAAATCAGTGTTAGTGCTTTCCTCATGGAAGAAATGACTGGAGGTGAGGTGTAAATAGAAGATGAGCTTCATCTCCATGAAAGAGTCTGGACAGATAGTCAAATTGTGCCTGTGTTCTCTTCCTGAGAGGCAGAGGAAGGCAGTGCACAGGATCTGTGTGGTGGCGTTTGTGACCCATCATACGTGTACTGGGGGAAAAAACAGACTTGCAGGGAGGAGGTCGAAAAAACCCAGACATGTGAAAATGAAACTTTTAAGTTTATTATTCCATATGTTTAATGCAGAGTTAATGGTGCTAGGATGGCACAGAGACTGAGGAAGGGGAGGTGGGGGAGGAAGGTGCTACTTGCATAAATAAGGGGACAGGGCTGGAAGAGGTTACATGCGTACAGGGAGCAAACATTCTACATGATCTTTTCAGACACCACAAGGATAAGTCATCTGTAGCTAAGGGAGGCAGGAAGGGCATCTGACAGTCATACCAGCAGAGGAATACAGCAGCACCCATCACAGTCCACATTTGGTTAAAGTCTCTTTCTAGACTGGAATATGCATTGGAAAGTCCCGCAGCATGTCTCTGCAATCAGCTGCCAGGAATCATCTTTTCCTATGGCAATTTTTGTGCCAGTTCACTCCCTGGCATGACAAACCACCCCAGTCCTGGAGGTGACAAAGGAGAAGCAAGCAGACTGCTTGGTCTGGAAGACTGATTGGGCTGAAAAAAGTGGTTGATCTCTAAGAGCTGGTTGCTTCCAGTTTGAAAACCAAAGGCAAAGAAGATTACTCTGCACCTAAATAGGCTTTTTTTCTTTCATCATCCAAGATCAGGTCTGTATCTACCTTGCTTAAAGCCACAGGAGTATCTTTCCATTCTCAGGATAGATGGGAGGGAGGTGTTGGCTGACTGGCAGACATGATGAATGAATGAGGTCAGCCTGGGTTTGGAGTGGGAGTTCAAAGAGTACTGGAATCAACTCGGGGTGTTGGAAGTGCATTGTAGCTTTCTTGGTGCCTCTTCATTTCATGCAGGCACCGTCAGACATGGAAGAGCAAGGACCAAGTTTGCTCAGAGGTTGTTTGGGGTTCTGAAGAGATTAGAAGAGACTGAGAGGCCAGACACAAATGAATGATACAGAGTGATTTTAAAAAAGGAGGATTCACCCATACCACCGTAATGGTTCGTTGGTCCTTCCCCACCTCTCCTCCGCCTTCATACGTGAACATGCGTGTGCACACAGGATGTGATACGAGTAATGCTAAGACTGACCATGCTCTTTCCCAAATCCCATGTACTGTTCAGGCAAGCCTTCAAATCTCCATGCTGGGAAGAGTGTGGGATTAAACATACAGGATGGAGGGAGGAGGTGGGGGAGAAAAGCTAGGGTGCAGCTGTGGAAATCGGCAGGGAAGCAAGCGTAGGTTGGTCTTCCAAGGGGTTCAAGATTCATACACGTGTGAATCTTAGGCAGGACTGCTGCACGACGCCGATTGCAAGGAAGCCGGTCATGCCATCCTCCCTACTGCTCCTCCCATGACGCATCCGCCGAGGCTGAGCGGCCGCCCTGCACCCGCAGCTGGTGACAAAGTGTTGGCCATTGTGGCCTGTTGGAAACTTGCAAATTTGCAAACTCCCTGGAGGAGCGTGGGAGGGGAAGGAAAGGACAGTCTCTCTCATCGTACAGTCCAGGGTGCGCACAACAAAACCCACCGCAGACCAGTCACTCCATGACTAGAATCCTCCTCATCTAGAAGGCCAATGAGGCATCGCAAGCCAGTCACGTGGCCTGTGTGAAATTGGTAAAGGGCGAAAGGACGATAAACCTTCCTCTAGGTGGGTGTGCCAGTGAGAGCTGGGATCAAGAAAGGCACTTCTGTATACTTGGTGGGTTCTTGTGGCTGGATGACACTGAGTGACCTCGGAGTTCGGAGGCTCTTCTGCCTGTGCTGATTCTTCGGAGCCTTCCCGTCGCTGCTTCGGTCACTGTTCCCCATTCCCTATGGTCTGGAGAGAGTTGTGTACACGGGCTGTTCCCAATGTGTGGGGCTATGGGACTGTGGCACGGAGGGTGCAGGGTCAGAGATGGCAGTGTAAAGGGGACGTTGGGAAGGTCCCATATAGGAGAAGGCAGAGTAGAGGCCAGAGGCTTGGGTGGAATGGCTGTAGTAGGGTCCCGAGGGCTGGTGGTCTGGGTAGTCAAACTGTGGCCTGGAGATAGAGGGGAAGGCCGAGCCGTAGTGGGGCAGACTCAGGGATGTGTAAGCAATCTGGGAGGTGGAGGGCTGGTCAGTGTAATGGCCTCCAGGGGCGGACCCCTCCGTTTTCACCTGGGCCTTTGAGTCCACCACCGATGAGGTGGCAGTGGACAAGGAGACTCCGTGCTGCTTGGAGATCCAGGCAGAGTGTCCGCTGGCCGCAGCCAGGGCGCTCCCGAGGCCATAGCCAGCAGCGGCCGCTGCCGCGTAGCCCCCGACGTGGCCTGGGTGGCCGGCGTGTCCGTTGGGTGGCAGGTATTGGTCGAATTCATTGACATCAAAGGTCTCCATGTTGGACATCACCTCATGGCTGATCTCCCCAATGTCCACGTTGCCGAAGTCGATGTGTGGCTTTCCCCCTTCTCCCAGGGAACGCCCTTCTCGTTTGGAATCGGCTTTGCCTGCCTGCATCTCGGTCTTAGGGGTGGTAGGAGGTGTGGGGGGCCCATGGCTCTGACCTGCAATGTGAAGAATATTTTGAGGAGGAAAAAGAGAGAAGAGATGAGTTACAGCTTTATGACTGGCTCCATACACAACCCAGCTCTGTTCTTCCCAGTATGCCAGCAGCTGTCTAGCTGGAGGCTTTGGTGGAGGGAGAAAGAAATAGCCCAAACCAAATCTCTTATATATCTATATCATCTTGTGGAAAAAAGGGAGGATGCAATGACACCTTGCCTGACTAGAGGAATGCAAGTGCCTCTGAAACTCAAGCATGTCCCTGTACTGCTGACACCAGCAGTCTGCTGGGCCACGAGTAAGGCATGAGCCCCATCACTAAGGCTTTCACCATGCTGACTTGTCTTTTTTGAGCCTCTGACTTGGCTGTAGTCTGTCAAGAGATTCACTGAGACCCAAGACTCACCTGAGGAATGTTCTGGATGACCGTCGGACATGGGCGACCCTTCGCCGGGATGCCTGTGATCCAGGTGGGCATTCTTGTAGTGGGCCTGGATGGCAGCAGCCCCACCAGCCTCCCCCTCTACCTGGCCTTCACCCTCGCCCTGTGTGGCCTTGCCATTTTTCCGCCGGCGGGGCTGGTACTTGTAGTCAGGATGGTCCTTCTTGTGCTGCATCCTCAGCCGCTCCGCCTCTTCGATAAAGGGCCGCTTGTCGCTTTCGTTCAATAACCTGCAGAGACCAAGGTGGCAAAGAAGAGGAGCAGGTCCATCAGAAAAAAAATGCCTATGCTCAGTATTGTGGGGCAAGGTGTGTAAATCCACATGCCAGGATGTTGCCGCATGGAGGGTGCTTCCCAGAACAGTGGGAAGACCTTGGAGTGTTTCCACGGAGACAGCAATGCTTTTCTTCTTCTCCTTAGTCATTAAGCCCTTCCACTGGTTGGTGCCAGTGCTGGGTCCCCCTTCCCCACTTATGTGATGCTTCTCACCTCAGTAAGTTTAACTTACCCTCTCTTCCATTGCCAAAGGGTGAAGTGCAGCCATTTGTAGCTGTGCTAAATGAGGTCGGACGAGCTGCTTTTAAAAACTTTGGGCAAATTAAGGGCAGTTGGAATTGTCCTTTGGACAAAGGTGGTGTACTGCCTGTAATGCTGCCTGCCCCATCTCTCTTGCTCTTCCCCAGACTGTGTTTGTTCCAGGTTAACCTCCCCCATTCTATAGGCTCTGCTCCTAGTTTGGGGCTGTATGGAGCATCAATAGCAACAATTGATATTGGCTCCACAGTAACTATGTAAAGCAACCTTTAGTCACCTTGCAATATTCTAGAACGGAATTAAAAAAAATTTGGAAGGGGCAGAAACAGTGTATTCTAGTGTTCCTGGAGCTCCTGCTCACCTCAGACGTGGATAATGCAAAAGGCTGAAGCACAAAGGATCAGCCTTCCTTGAACTTGGCCAAGCAGTTGTAAAAAATTTAGCTGATATAGGAGTAGATGAGCCCTGGTCTCTAGATGAAAGGCACTGCAGAAATGTAAGCTCCTTGTCTGTATTCCTGCCAGATTGTGGGCTGCTTTAGTTAAGGCTCTCTGAGGAAATGGTGAAATGCACAGGCAGGATGCCTCAGAGCACTTGAAGATAAGATCAAACTCATTGCTCAAGCCTTTTGCAGCATTTCAGCTGAAAGCACTTCAATTTCATGTTAGGATTTTCCTCCTCATATTCTTGTGACTCAAGGTCATCCTGCCTCCAACCAAAAACTGGTGCTGTCAGAAGGGACCAGTCTTCTCATGACTGGGAGCTCAAAACAGCCATTATGAATGGCAGGGCTCACAAACAGCAAAAAAAAAATTCCATTTATGTTATGTCCCCATTTTTTTCTTCCCAACAAAAGAGCTACATAGGGATGGGACTGTGCCAGCACCTTGGCACCGCCGAAGCCCTTAGCACTAAAATGTGACCAATTCTGTTTAGCTGTAGGCTCTGGGGAAGATATAAAGACCTGAACTGACCTGAAAAACTGAAGATGAAGAGGAGGCATGGCTCTGGGAATACATAGGTAAATCTGGTGGGTGATCAGATGGGTCACCAGCAAGTAGTGGGTTGGTCCCTGGACACCCCCTTTCCCCCTACTCCTTGTGCATCCCCTCAGCTGGTAGAAGGAAGGTGTGTGGCGTGGTGCTGACCTGGGTTCACTCCAGTCAGCCTGAGCGGGTTGTGGCCACACACCGCATTCCTCCACTGCCTTAATCCTGGAGATTAAAGCAACTGAGCCACCATGAATCCAACACCAGCTTTCTTCTCTCCCTCCCGCCACTGTATACCATGCTCACAAGTCCCAGAGGGCTCTAATCCCTCAGCCCGTGCTGCTCCAGACGGCCCTCCAAGGGTCAGCCCTCATAGGCCTTGTGGACTGGGAGCAACCTTGCCTTGGCAAAACTTTCATCCTTGTGGAATGTGGGATATGGAGAATAGAGGCAAAACCTGCAAAGCTCAGCCTCCGGGATCTGTCTTGTGGATGGTGTGAAACAGAGCCGTTGGAGGCTACACAGGTGTCAGATCCCTGCCCTCTGAGCTATGCTCAAGTGCCTCACCTCCTCTCCCCTTGACAGCAGGCTGTGGGTAGTGCCACCAGCAGGACAGAGGCAAGTCCACTCCCTACATCTTTGCCTTCTCTCCAAGGCTGCCTGCTCCCTCCTCCCTCCCACTGGGATCAGAATTCAAATCGGCTTTAGCAAAGTGAAACTGGTGCGAGCAGGCAAAGGCCAGGAGATTTGGGGGGATTTGGATTTCGCTTGCTTCCTGCCCTCCCCCTCCTGCCCCCCACGCTCTCTGGGCCATAATGCGAAGGAATCTCGCACGGGCAGAGAAGTTACGGATCACAGAGCAAAGCCCTTCACGGGGCTTTATCCAAGCCCGACACCAAATGCTCACCCCCGAGCCGAGGGGAGAGGGGCAAACGTCCAGCGCCGCACTCTGGGAGGAGGAAGAAGGGCTAAAACCTTCCTGCTCTCCTCTCACAGCCTCCCCTTCTGCCACTCCGTGTGCCAGGCGCCTGGCTCAGCAGCCGCAGGCCTGACCCTGGCGGGGGCTCAGCTGCCAACGAGTCAGTGCGGTGATGGGCTTGGGCGCCGAGGCTGATGCAAGGCAAGGGGTGGCTGGGAGCAGAAAGCAGCCCTCCTACACGTCCATGGCCCTAGATTTTGCGGGCATGAACCAATTCCCTGGGTGTTGCCACCCCCATGCAAAGATCCCTCCATCGGGGCCCCTTGCTCCTCCCCACCAAGCCTTCCTCCCCTTCTTCCCATGCCTCTCTTGTTTTCAGCCCCGGAGGTGGTGTTGGCTGGCATTTTGGCTGGGAGTCATGCCGACATTTTCAGCAGCCAGCCTCCATTTGAGAGCTGCTCCCTGTCCCACCCTGGGAAAGGAAGGCATTCAAGGACACACTTAATGACCGTCAAGCACAAAAACTCTCCCTTCTTTTTTAGTATGTCCCACTAGTTGTCTGCACTCATCACTCGCCCTAAGTGAGTACAGACTGGGGAGGGTGGATGGGGCCATAAGCCCCCTGGCACCATGTTTGGGGTCAGGCAGGTAATGTGGCCATCAGGGCACATCCTGCAGCCCCTTCCAATGAGGGCTGCTGCCTGTGAAGGACATGGCCATGCCAATTCTGGGCTTAAAAAAAAATATCCTGGGCCGTTACATCTTATTTTGCAGGTGCCTCTCAAGGTTTCCTAACCTCTTCCATCCCCACCCAGTGCCGATTGCTGGGGACATGTTTGGTTCACTGGTGGTCTGCAGGGAGTCCCTGTGGTCACCAGCCTTTGCCTCTAACCCACCCTTTATCTATATCAGCTCAGAGCAGCCAACACTTTCCAAAGCGATAGGCCATGGCAGTAGGGTTTCAGTGGCCACCTTTGCGAGGACACTCATCAAAAGTTTTTGAGGCTAAGCCATCCAGAAAAAATCCTGTCTGCTTGCAGCTGTACCCATGTGTAGGAGCTATACCTGGGGGACAGTGTAGATAAGGCAGCGGGAACCTCAGCAGAGGAAGCCCAGCCATAACATGGCTGAAAGGCAAGACTTTGGGCTGCTATCCTGGTAACCTTTGGGTCACCTCCCCTGGAGTTTTGTGGATGATATTTCCCCCCAGCCTCACAGAAAGACACACGCATGTGGCCAGACACTGACTGTACCCATAACCCAGCTTGCTGTGTTGTGTGATCTCTGTAGGGGCTGGCACGGCTCAGAGAGCCTCAGCATGCACTAGGAGAGGAGACATTCAAGAGAAGCACCTAGGTGGCAAACTCAGCAGCTTACAACAACCCCAGGCCTGACCCCACAAGCTTCTCATCTGAGCCCTGCTTCCTGGCTGTATTGTGCCCTAAGAAACACACGGAGACCTTGATCATTGTCTGGTGGCAGGGTCCTGCTGCTCTGAGTCCCATGTGGCCAGCAGCGGGAGCCACATCCTGGGAGCAGGGAGGCATTTGGCTGCATGACTGTGGCCATGGGCTGGGGGCTATGTCTCCCTGTGGTCTGAACACAATACCTATGAAGGCTTCACTGCTCTGCTATATTTTCAAGGAAAATACAGTGCCTGGAGGGAGGCACCATTGTTCTAAAATCTGGCAAAATTTTGCAGTAAAGGAATGGTATCTTGAAATCTTCATTTTGGGAATAAAATGGGTGGGTCATCCCATCTCCCCCACACACCCCCCGGTGAAAAGCA
Source organism: Tichodroma muraria (assembly GCA_013390105.1). NCBI lineage: Eukaryota > Metazoa > Chordata > Aves > Passeriformes > Sittidae > Tichodroma > Tichodroma muraria. Next base: position 206,671 of record WAAG01063780.1, on the reverse strand, counting down.
GGGTGAAAGTCCCAGGTGAAAAGCAAGCACTGTGGTAAAGGGAAGGAAGAGGGGATCCAAGCAGGAAAGAAGATCAGATGAGACATTCACAATCAATTCTCTGCTCTTGACTTCCTGAAGAAATCCCTTTGCTGGGGTTACATTAGACACTCGGGAGTCAGGGTAAACAGGCTGACATAGCAGAGGGAGAATCTGATGCCCAAGGGGTTGGTTCCTTACGAGCTAGACGGTTTGAAGCCAGGAATGAATAGCTGCTATAGAGCGTGTGTTTTGAAACTTCTGCTTCAAAAAATGTGTCTTGGCTCACCCAAAACTGAGCGCTTCCTCTATGAAATGTTGTCTGGGTGTGAGAGAATGAGAGGGCTGTTTGCATGAGCCTTGGTTTACATTGGTTGGTGTGAGGCAGGGGACTGTGCTGGGGACTTTTGGCAGAAAGTAAGAGGTTGATGGGGTTATCAGCAGAGAGCATCCAACGGGATGGGTGCGGCACAACCAGCCTGACGCCTTTGGCTTCAGCACAACAGCTCCCTGCACGCTCATGGGCTGGCTGCTCTCAATGAGGGCAGCCTATGGATCTGCTGGAGGAAGGAGGGGAGGCTGTGCAAAGGACCCAGGATCTGCACAAAGTGTAAATAGGTGCGCAAACTGGTGGTGCCAAAGGACAAGTGTATGTGTGCTAGTGAGAAGGGAGGACATCTCTCTGGGTGCAAAGAAAGATGGGGTTTGTTTGAGCCAGTGTATTCCAAGAGAGCCTGCTAAGGCTGGGACCATTGCAGGTCTCTTCCTCTCTGCTAAGCCTCAGCCCCTGTTTCTACCCGTGTCCCTCCTTGCCTATCTCAATGTACCTGCATGGCCTGCCAAAACTCTGGCCATCCTGGGAAGGACAGGTGACGGGCTCTGACTACCTGTCTCCTTTCCTCGACCTTCCTCCTCAGCTGTAAATTGGTTTCCCTCTTGCTTTGTGACACTGCCCGGAAAAGAAACCCTGTTAGTGCTGGGATCTGAGTTCAGACAGGCTTGAGGCAGCCACCTGTGACTTAGCTCTTAACTCTTGAGCTCAGCCAGTTTACTGCTAGTGCGCAACTGAGCCCAACAGGGAGGGTGAGCCAAGAAAACAAGATCTCCCCGGGCAGTCAGGCAGGGAGGACCAGAACGAGTGTCCTCATCAGGAGCAACAGGGAAACGTAGTAAGAAACACATGGAAAGGGCTGCTGCCCAGGACAGAGGTGAGCTCTGCTGAGGAAGCCTTGCTACATCCAACCACCACTCTTGCTCCAGCCAACAGCTGCGCCTCCTGTGAGGGGGCTCACCATACAGAAGTCCCCTCAAGGGACACCCCTTCAATCCTGCTGAGTCTTCATCCTTCCACATGGCCACACAATCCTGTAGAGGACACCTCTAGACCTCAGCCTCACACGCCACATTCCGCCCTCTCTCTTACCTCCAGAGCTTCCCCAAGGTCTTACTGAGCTCGGCGTTGTGCAGGTGCGGGTACTGGTCAGCCAGTTTCCTCCGGGCAGCCTGTGCCCAGACCATGAAGGCATTCATGGGCCGCTTGACATGGGGTTTGCTCTTGTTACTTCCATTGACCCGGACGGGCATGGGAACCAGGGTCCAGTCATAGCCGCTCAGCACCTGGCTGACTGCCTCGCGGATGCACACCGGGAACTTGTCATCATCCGCCTCGGAGTCTTGCTGTTCCTTCTTCACCTTCCCCATCTCCCCATTCCCGGAGCCAGTGAGGTGTGGGGAGTTGTCTGATGCCATGGAGGGTCCTGGGGAGAGGCAGTGGTGGTCTTCAGAGCCCACCGGGCTCATCTCCACCTCCGAAAGGTCTTGGTCATCAGCCATTGTTGCTCTCAAGCCTTTCTTCTTCCTTCTCGCTGTCCTTCTTCTCACTGGGGAGGGAAGGGAGGAAAACAAAAACAAAGGAAAGAAAGGAAAAAAGGGGGAAAAGAGAGAAAAGGAGAAGCAACCACCAAATCTGAAAGGGACTCCAAGGTCTCTGAAGAACTGACCACGAGACAGGGGCTGCTCAATTAAAGCGCAAGCAACGCGATTGCAGTGCACACCACAGAACCCGTGATCAGTGGGGGTGGGGATGGGTCAGGGCCCCTGATTAATTGGGATATTCCTCCCTATCTCTGCTATCGTGTGGGGCTGACGTGTGGAAGAGCCTGCAGCAAGAGGGATAAGGAAGGTTGGGGACCTGAAAGGAGAGAGACATGTGCCATTCTGCCTGGGCACGGCACCCCACAGAGGAGTGGAATGTGGAGGAGAGCCACCAAACTTGTGTGGGGAAGTGCCCCTTTATTTCAAAGACATTCAGTGAAATGTCTGGGGGAAAGCATGGGAGGGGAAGCACCGGCACCGTATCTATAAGCCAGAAGGGACTGATACCCCAGGTGCCAGGGAACCTGTGCGGGTGGCACCACCATGCAGGGAACCAGCCCAGGCCCAGGATCCACACCCAGAGACCCTGATCCCAGCTGTGAGAAAGTGTTTCTGTGGGCATATCTCATCCCTCACTCTTCTCTCACAGCTGATAAACCAAAGGCTTAAAATACATCTACACTTCATCCACACACACACTCCAGTATGTGTGTATGCATATGCATACTCACATTCATGTATCTATATGTGTATCTGTATCTATATCTATATATATCCAGACAAAAACACAAATAAGTTTAACTTTGAGACAAGCCATAGCTATGGGTTGCCTGTCCCATACACTCCGCCTTTCTCCTTCTGCAGTCACCTCTAAAAGTCCCTGCTGCTCTGCAGCAGTTCCCCCTTAAGAGAAAGAAACACTTCAAAAATAAAGGCCTCTCTATTCTCATCATATAGAAATTAAAAAAAAAAAAAAGAAAAAAAGAAAAAGAAAAACAAATTAGAAAAAAAAAAGTGATGGAAAAGTGGAAAAGCATGCCTCTGACTTAACTGGAAAAAAGTGCCAGTGCATAGCAAGAGCTGCTGTCCCTCTAGTTTCAGAGGGCAACAGAGACTCTTGTTCAGGGAAATAAAAAAAGTAAGAGAAAGTAGAGGGGGAAAAGCGAACGAAAGTGTGCGCGTGTGCAAGCGAGCTCAGGTAGGAAAACTTACATTGCTGGCCGGTGTGCTGGGCAAATCCTGTGAGGGCTGTGATTTGTATCCCAATAGCCCCCTGTTCTCTCTCCCAGCCCCAGCGGTGTCGGGGCGCGCAGCACGGGGAGGCTCTCAAGCGAGTGCCATTCCTGGAGGGAGGCTTGGTTTTTACTAATACCCCGGCTGGATGTCTCTAGCTGGCTTTGCTGCTTAGCACCGGGGGAGGGAAGGGCGGAAGGTGGAGCCAAGCACTCCTCAGAGCCAGAATACAGTCGGCCAGGGACGGCGGGGAGGGGACACAGGCAGCCCCCCACCCCACCTCAGCCACCAGTGTGTTCCCTGTTTTCCATGGTGCCAGCTTCTTCGTGAGAATTGCTGTCACTGCTGCTCTCAGTGGCATGGCCACCCCAGAGATGGTGCTGGAGGATTCAGCCCTGGCAGATTGGGGTGGTGGGATGCTGGAAGAGGTGTGGGTGGTCTGGGGAGGATGGGGGTCACCCTGCTTCCCCCTGACAGCATGGTTACTTCTGAAGGGTCTAGTGCTCCCCGTGTGCTAAATGAGTCCCTAGTCCTCGTCACAGAGTCGCATGAGAATTCCTTTATGCTGAAACAAGTTGACTGGGACCCTGGGGTCAAGGCACTGTGAAAAAGGGCATCATTCAGACCTGCATATGCAAGGTAGGGAAGGGGATGCAGGGGATCAGAGGTGTTCTGAGGGTGGAGGACATCAAGTCAGGGAAAATGCCATGTTGCTGGGCAGTGGATACCAGTCTGAGCCTTCTTTAGATTTTTGCACTCTAGGGATGGGCTCTGTGGCATCTTGCAAAGACAATCAGGCTCTGCTTCCTCCAGCATGCTGAGCTGCTCCTAAAGGCAAACGCGGTTTCACAAGGGAAGTGAGGTTTCCTGATGAGAAGGACTCTCACACTCACTCACCCTCATTCTTGCTGCTTATGCACTGGGACACGTAATAGATCTCAGCTCTCAATGGTTTAGAATATTCTCCCTCACATCTTCCGTTTTCCAGCTCACTTTCCTTCCCACATGCCTCTGGTAGTTGGTTTCTTCAATTTCCTTTGTTACCAGGGCTGGTATACACCAACACCGACTTGGTAACCATGAGAAGTCACCCACAAAAATTCTGATGATCTCCTATGGTAGCAATGAGATAAACTGAGCTCCTGCCCTAGCTCCCTGCTGGAGACCCAAGCTGAAGACAATTCAGAAAATACAAAGAGACTAATGCATATGGACCCAGGCAAACAGCTTGGAGGGATTTCAAGAACATTTTCAACTCCTATAGCAGATATTCACTCTCCAGAAGCTTTGTGTTAGAAAGAACCCGGAAAAACCACTGGCTGGCACCACATGGACTGTGAGGGAGCCAGTCCCAAGGATGGTGCTGAGCACCTGAGCTAAAGCCCTCAGAGCAACCTGTGGGGCTGATTGCTGCCCCTGCAAACCGGCTGAAAGCTTAGGGCCATATCCCTGCATGCCTGGTACTGTCTGGAGTAAATAAAGCTCTGAAACCATAGGGTTGCTGCAGGGAAAACCTTACTAAAGCCCAATGAAAAGCCTTTACTGAGCAGAGCTGGGAGGGGGAAATGGCTACATGCCATTGGGATCAAGCAGACAAATCTGTTTAAAAAGGCTTCTTGCGCCCCACAGAAAAAATAACTGTCAAGTTATCATACCTTTCTTCTCTTCAGTATTAACTACTCTGGAAAAAAAGATGCATTTTCTTCACATGATGTCTTTTTCCCTTTGGAAGAGAAGAATGTGTCTTTTTGATGACAAGAAAACCCAGTGGAGAGCCTCGCAAAGCAGCATCCTGCACCATCCTGCTTGGTAGGGAGGCCCTGCTTCCTTAGCCAAAGCAGAGGCTGGTCAGCCTCAAGTCTTGCCATTTGGGATGAGTTCTCTCACCAACAGACACCCCAGTTGCAGCTGGCACAAGAAGGGGACTCACAGCACAGACAGGGGCAATTTGGCGGCTCACCCTCTGTCTGGCATGCAGATGACCAGCAAAAACAAGTGAGGCAAGGTCAGTTCGTACATGGTTGTCTGTGGCCCACTAGATGCAGAGTCAGTGGTCCTGCAGAGCTCATGGCACCTTCCCCCAGCCAGTAAGGGTCATCCTCAATCTACAGAGGCTCTGCCTAGGGGTGTGGGAGAACTGGAGCTGGAAGTTTGGTCTCCTGCCCCTCAAGAAGGCAGCCTCTGCTGAGAAACACTGCCCTGCTTGTTCCCCTGGCTGCAGCCAACCTCCAGCCTGGGGCAGGGAGGGAGAATGACACAGGAAATGGCCAGAAAGTGGTGTTTATTTGCTCTCCCTTCAGGTGACTAGTTCCTGTGGATTCCATGGGAAAGAGGCAGTGTGGCAGAGATTTCTTGTTTTCCTCTGGAGTGGGGATGTAGGGTGCAGGGCTTCAAGTGGTAGGGAATGAGAGGCCAGGGCTCTTCTAGTGCTTTTCTGGAGAGGATCCCCAGTCAGGAAACAAATAAAAGGGCCCCACAAGGAACTGAATGAAGTTTACAGCCTGCTCAGCCCACACCCTGAGTGCAACAGGTAAACCCTGCAGGGATAACTTCCAACAGGGCAAGAAAGGAATCAGACCCAGAAGAGATTTCAGTGACCTCCAGGGCACTGGACCAGTGTTTTTGTCTCCATCCTTGTCAGAGTCTGCTGTCACCAGCCAGCCAGGAGCCAGGTCCAGTTTGTGCCACGTTGCAGAGCCATGGTGACTCAGCTGCAGAGAGGGATGTCCTCAAAGTAGTGTGTACCATCCACACAGTCTCTGCAATCTCAGTGTCTCCTTGTATTTAAATGTTGAGGAAGGGACTTTTTCCCTCCATTCTGCCTTTCTCCAGTTTTTGTATTTTGTCTCCTTTAGTCCTGCCTCCATTGTTTGAATTCTCTCCTATTTTGCAGTCCATTTACCCCTTTTTTCAGCCCTCCCTCAGAGCACTGAGTGTTTGTATATCCTTGTCCAGTCTCTTCTGTTCACGTGTCCTCTGTCCATACCACTCCCATGGATGATAAGAAAGACACCCTGCTCCAGGCTGGCTGCTCAGTGATCAAAGAGCATCATCACAGTGGCACCTGCTTGGTAAGGTTCCAGCAAGGGGACCACATTGTGGGACACCTCCTCCACCAAGGTGGGACCACGGAGGTTTCAGGGGAGGGGTTTTGCTGGATGACACCTATCCCCTGCACCTGCAGCAAGGGAGGAGTCAGAGGGGAGAGAGAGCCTGTCCACAGCAGAGAAGCAGCAGGATCCCCAGCACGAGAGCCAGCTTTTGTCCCCTGCCCAACTCAGGGGCACAGCACTGGTATTGTCCCAGGACTGCCTGGGAAAATGGGAGGGGTTCCCTGTGAAATCTTTCCATACAGTAAAACAGCGTCAGAGCTGGGGAGCAAGGAGGGGACGATACAGACATTCGAAAAAATACACATACACACCCCCCCAGCCAAACAATACCCACAGTGTGCTGAGGGAAAGGGAGACCCATGAATTGGGAGTTTGATAAGGATTTTCTCCCGCGCGCGCCTGCTCTCTCAACGGCCCCTTCAGTTTTCCCAACAACCCCCCCTCCTTCCCTTTCTGGCTTTCTTGTTTGGGCCTTAAACAGTGCACGGTCTTTGTTCAGGATACAGGTGAATGACAATCATGTGATTAACACACACTCGCACGCACACACGCACACACATAAAAAGCTTTTAAGAGCGTCCAGCTTGCTCCGGACCCAAGGACGGGAGAGGAAGCCCGGGCTAGGAGGAGCTGAGGCGGCGGCGGTGGCCAGGATGGTGACGGCCACTGGGATGGATGAGCGGGCACCACCTCCTCTTTGCAAAATCCCCTTCATGTGGAGGTGGGCACGTGAGACAATGAGGGGCAGGTGGTTGGGAGTGGGGGGGCAAGGTCTGGGATTTGGGGGTGGGAGGGAGTCTTGCCCCTGCTGCCTTCTTGCCTGTGCCAGGCAGGTTGGTGTGGGTTTGATGTGGCTGTATGTCCCCCTGTGATGCTGTGGGAAGGACAGGGAATGGCCATACCAACACCATGTTAGGGAGGAAAACTAGATTTCTCACACCAAAGCCAAACCCTTGTCCTGTCCTGTCTCCAAAGTGGGATTTGCATCTTTTGATGGTATGAAGCTTGCTGCTGCTGCCTGCGACAGCTGGTGGGCATGGTGAGGAAGAGGAGGGGGACAGCCCTCCTACTGGAAAAGGGGATCTGTCTCCCTGCCCGTGAGGGGGAAAGAGGGAGGCAGGGGACCAGGCAACCCAGATGGTCATGGGAGGGTTGAAGGTGTCAGGGATGGCTGAGTCACATTGGAAGTCCCACTGTCCCAGTCAGGAATAACATACCAAACATCCACAGTGAAGACTGCATGTCCCCTTTGGTGTGAAGATGCCACTGGGCCTTATCACACCTCATCATCATGGCCATGGGATAACTGGGAAGCTCGTTACTCAGTCCTGGGGGCAAGTGGAAGCTAGTGGCCAAGGTGACCATTTGACCCTTCACAGAGGAAGTAATGAGAAAATTGGAAAAACTAGAAAGGTAGAAAGGTTTCAAAACATTACCATTTTTATCTGATGATTGCATAAGTGTGATGCTCTGAGAAAAAGCAGGGAGGAGCAAAGGGAAAGACCGCTATAATGTCTGGAAAACCTGTGAGTCTGCAGATGGTCTGACTCGTGAGACATCATGGGACATGACTGATGACAGACTGAGAGAGACTAGGACCTGGTCGTACCCTTTGCTGGAGCACCCAAGCCCGGCCCCGTCTCCACCACTTCCTCATGCCCTTCTCTCCAAATTCCTCTCCCATCCAATGTTGTGACCGCTCTCCCAGGCTCCCAGAATGCAGGTCATTTTCAAGGCTTGTCCATGAACAAGAGGAGCAGAGGGTCCCTGAAGGCCATGCTTGTGTCACCCTCCTCAGTTATGTGTCTGCCACACTCTCCAAAGAGCCCTTTGATTTGCCTTGTGCCATAGGCAGCCTCCCAATGGAGAGCTGGGCACAGAAAGTACTGCTAGGCTCTCATCTTCATCACCCTCACTGTTCTTGGCTGAAGCTTCCACTGTTTGTCCTAGACCCTTCCAGGTGCCTCTGAGCTTCCAGTCATTGGCATTGATGAACTCGTTTGCGATGCAACCTGAGGAGAAAGGAGGTGGTGTGGGTCAGTCAGGAAATGCAAAGAGCTGCCTGCAGCCCTGCCTGGGTTTTGGCAGCACCATACAGCATCCATGTGGTCACAGGACAGCTGCAGGGACTGTACAGGAAGTTTTGCCATGGGATATCAGGGGAAAACAAGGCAGGCAGTGCCTGGAGTTGTTTACTGGTGGACCGGGCTGTTTGACAACCCAGTGTCCTGTGCAGGCAGCTAAAGAAATGTCACAGTGGCTGCCCTCCTCCAGGATTATCATTCCACATGGGCAACAAGGCCTGGATGGTGCTGGTTGGTGCGTAACCCTGCACTCCCATCACCTCAGGAGGGGGTGGGGGTGCTCAGGAAGTTCTCTGGGGACTGGATCTGGGATGTGGTTGCAGAGTCCCGCCTGGCTGCAGAGCAGGAGTAAAACCTGTTCTCTCTCCAAGGGATGGTGCAGGATGCCACAGGTGCAGGATACAGCAATGTTGCTGCCACTGGCGTGTGGCCTTGATGTGGCCAAGCAGACTTTGCTCAGCTGCATTTTTTGTTCTAAAGCAGTGGATTACGGTGCCAGCTGCTCCAGAAAGGATGTGTAGGGATAACCTTGTGGAAAGTAGGGAGGAGAATCATCTCTGAACATTGCAAAGACTCCAGGCAGCTCCTGGCCTGTCATCTTGGCCAGTCTAATGTTTCATGGGCATGGCAAGGACCTGTGATGGCTAAACGGGACAATTTTCCTGCATTACTCAGGTCTGGGAAGATCAAAGAGGAATGGGGCAAGCATGTCTGTCTGCTACCTGCTTTGATAGATGGCACAGAGCCTGCCTGGCTGTTAACCCCTGCATCTCCTGCTGGAGAGGACAGGTGTACTTCCAAAAGGCTAACCCCAAAAAGCATGAAGGGGTAGAGCTGGGGGAGGAAAACCAGGCTGCCTGTTCTCGGATGGAGTCTGGCATATCCAGTGTTATGTAATGGAGGGAGCTGGATGCTCTTGGTCTGCACACCAGATGAGAGATGCCTAGAGGAGAAGAGAAGGGAATTGTACAAGATTGGGCAGAACAGCCAGAAAAGAGGATCCTCCCAATGGCACCTGTGTCTGTAGAAGTGCTGAGTGACCCCAGTGGGCTCATTCTGTGGTGGTCAAGGTGGCTCCATGGTGATCTTCACCTCTGCTAGTCCCCTGGATGCAGGGAGGCTCCTGGGGAGCCAGGGGAAGGGTTAAGTCGGGAAGGCTTCAGCCTGCTGCCTTGGCCCCTGTAATTCCTCCAGAGAGTAGGACTGGGAGAACAAGGAGCCCTTTCTGTTCACAGGAATTAATAGCAAAGAGTCATCTGGGGTGTCATTCAAGCCCTGATCAGCTCCCAGAGGAATGTGAGGGAGAATGAGTGAGGGAGCACGGCCTCAAGGCACCAGAGCTAGGGCAGGAGCAGTTTGGCTGGTAACCAGAGTTACCAGCCAGCATTTGGGCAGTGGGACCCTCTTCCTCTTCACCCCAGCCTCCATGTCGCCTCTGCCCTGTGCAGGGGCTCACCCTGACACCCATATTCAAAGAGCTCCCAAGCTTGTCCCTTGTTACCCATTCCTTCCTTCCTGGGAGGGGTGAGATATCCCAGCACAACAACACAGCCTCCCCTCTGCTGAGCCTGGAGGGATAGGCCAGGCAGCCAGGGACCAGCACAGCCCCACTGCTCTCACAGTGGACGTGAACTCCAGCAGGCATCCTCTTTCCAGGGCTGTCTCACCACCCCCAGCCTGTGATGGCAATGTTCTTGTCCTCCCAAGCAAGCTTGCCCATGGAGAGGGTCTCCAGGGGATCCTGAAGCACAGCCAGGGATATGGGGCTGTACCTCAGGGTTCAGAGTTCAGTGCTGAAGCCTTTGCCGCTGCAATGGCTCACTTAAACTGACCTGGTCACTGCAATTTCAGGAGAAAAAGATCAGTCTAAGGATTTGTTATGATGCTGTTTCACGGTGTTGCTTCATGGCTACACAGGAAGGCTTGAAAATATTGCATGGTGACTGACACTGCAGCTTTGCCTGTAATGGCAATCAGCTCTGGTGAGGCAAGGAGAGATTTTGGGCATGTCTCTATTTCCCTGAGAAGGAGACCTTGGAGAGATCCATCCTCTTCCATGACCCCCTGCCTCCTCTCTGCCCAGCTGCATCATGGGCAGCCCATGTCACAACACCTGGTAGCACAGGGTGGCTTAAGGCTCTGGTGATGCAACGTGGTCAGCTCTACCATGTGAAGTACAGCACCTCCAGGGCAGCTCTCGGTGTGTGCATGGCCACAGCATGGACAGCAACCTGAGCTCAGCAGCCTGGCAGCAAGTGTAGGTCAGGCAGACAGTGACCTGCGTGCTGTGCAAACAGAGCTGTGCTGGAGTCATGAGTTGCTTTTGCTGGCCAAAACACATCTCACCAAGGCCTCCCCTCCTCCCCCCAGCACCAGGTCAGTGTAAAACCAGGCTTAAGCACCAGCCTGCATCTCAGCATGCTCTGGGAGATGCATGGTGCCACTGGGATGGACTCTGCCCATGGCCCGCTCCCTGTGCCACCACCACTGTCACAATGAGTGCTCCTTGTCATAGAGGGGTTAATGAATGATGCAAGAAAGAAGCCCTTTAATGCACAGTGACCTTTGGCCTTTCATAAATCACAGTGTTGGGCTGCAAGTACGTGGGGGGCACGAGGCGTTGGGGGGAGAGGACGGGAGGGGGTCCATGCAGCTGCGCCACGGAGTTGACATTGTTCCCACCATCACTAAAGTGCAACAAATCCCTCTATTGTGTTCCTGGTTTATCTGGTTCCTCTTGTTTATTAGCAGAGGTTGTTTGNGTGGGGGGAGACGAGAGAGGGAGAGAAAGACAAACTGCACAGAAAGACTCGATAAGAATGGCCGGTCTGGGCCCACAGCGGATGCTGTTGCAGCTGGGGAGGATGGGCCGGGACAGAGCCGCGGCGGGGCTGCTCTGTGCCTTTATGCTGCTCATTCAGGTCGGGAGCCGTGAGCCCCAGTGGCTCAGGCTGGACCCACCCGTGCCAACTCTATTCACGGCCAGCCGGGACCACGTGCGCATGGCAGGGAGGACGGGGCAGCGGGGGTGAGGAGCTGGGGCTGGCGACGGAGGGGGAGGAAGGCTAATCCTCACGTCCCTCGAGACTGAACCTGTCTTTGTACAGAGGAGGCAGCTGGGGGGCACAGCATCTTCTCAAGACGCTGTCAGTGTCCTTCATCCTGTTTGGTGGTTGTCCCCCAGCATACCCACCCATTATAAGCAGTAGTAGGGCCACTTCACAAATTAGCAGGGATTTTCTTGCACACAGACTTTGCTTATGCTTGCATTTTTTCCCTGGAGCTGCCTATGGGCACATGCCCATGAAGAGCTTCACTGGTTTTCGTGGAGATCAGTGGGACAGTGCTCCCAGGGATTGATGGAAAATGATAACACTTTGGTTGCCACTTTGCTTAAAGGTAATTGCCAGCAGAGTAGAACTGCCGTAGGCACAGGGGCTTTGCTTGTCCTTGCTCTGCCTGTTGCTACCAATGGAGCTGAAGGGATGTAAACATCCGTAAGAGGAGCACATCCCTCCATAAAGAGCCTCATTGAGATCAAAGTGAAATTTATGGGTAGAAGAGTGAAATTCTGTCCAGGATGGATAAGGGCATTTTTTAATTCATTTCATGCCACTACTGGCTGGTTTTATCCCAAGCACACTGCCTGTTTCTGCTCCAGTGACTCCACTGCTTCAGAGATGTCAGGTAGGCCATGTTGATCTGAACATGCATAGGAGCTCTGTGGTGATTTTTAATTTTTATTTCAAATGGCATAACTCAGAGATTGAATTATTCTGAACTTTAAATAGCAAGTTTTATTTCATTGTTTTAGGGTCTTGTGACTGACCTCTCATCTTTAAAGCTGGGTCAAGTTTTAAATGCAAAATGCTGTCTTGAAACAAAATGTCAGAAATTCACTTTGAAAATATCCATTCATGGCATTTAGAAAAGAATAATTCAGGAAGATTGCCTTGAAGTGAAATTTTTTGATATTTTAAAAATCCGTCTCCCACATTCACTTTCCAGTCAAAAGTGCTTGTTGAAATATCTCCGAATTTGCAACTTCATTCCCTTGAAGTCCCAGTTCTTAGCAAATTATTTACCAATAAATGCTTCCCTGGTACCAGTCATTCCCACCCAATCATGCCACATCCTTGCTGTAACTGAGAGGTCTCAGGGTCTCCACAAAGTGATGGAGCGTGCTTGGATTCCTGGTTTCCCTGAGCCCCACCTTGGCACAAGTGATCTCAGAACTCACGGCAGGCCTGCCATCAGTCTGTGTCACCCACTCCCTGTGGGTCAGGCAGGAAGTCCAACACTGCCACCGCCCTAGCTTTGTGGCCTTAAAAATTAAGGTTAAGTTCATGGAACGTGGTCACAGTAGTTTGTGTAGTGGCAGCTCAGGGTTTTTCTAGAGGGACATATGAGGAGTGGCAGAGATGTGAAGGTCTGAGAGGAGGGAACAGGACACATCCCCCTCATCACAGGGATATACGTCAGCGCACGCAGAAGAACCTCTTTCACCTGAGTGGAAAATGAAGTGTGTCAAAGCCAAGAAGGATTCTGACTTGATTAAAGCTAACGTTCTTCATCCTCCCCTCTCCCATATAAACATAAAATGAGAGAGTGAATTGGACATAAAGAAATGTGCAAGGTAGTGATGACAGGATTATACTAGCTGCTAGCAGCTTCCCAACCCTTCATTTAAAGAGTGGTTCAGCTCCCCACCTCCTCCTCTGCTCATCACACCTCTTCAAGAAGAGTATGATGAGGTTCTCCACTATGGGAAATTCTCAAACTGGTTTCTGGCTTCCCTCAGTCAGATCCCGCTCTGTATCCAGCAGTTACTTCCATACCCAGTGTTAACTAAAGCGTCTTCATGAAACCTCTAAAAAGAAAAAATGAATAGGCAAGATTCAAAGTATGAATAGGCAGTTGTCCAAGCAGCTGGACCAGAGGGAATGGGCAGAAACTGAAGCACAGGAAGTTCCACCTGAATATGAGGAAGAATTTCTTTACTGTGCAGGTGACTGTGCACTGGAACTGGCTGCCAAGGGAGGTTGTGGAGTTTCCCTCACATTCCAGAACTGTCTGGACACAATCCTGTGCCATGTGCTCCAGGATGACCCTGCTTGAGCAGGGAGGTTGATCCAGGTGACCCACTGGGGTCCCTTCCGACCTGACCCATTCTGTGTTTCTATGAATAGTTCTCAACAGCAGTCGATACCACTTCTTGTTCAGATAAATCATCCAGGTTTATCATCCATTTGGAAATCATCCAATTTCCACTTGTCCTTCCCCTCCTCCAGTCCTGTGAGAGGGGACTTTATAGGACTTCTGGATTACAAACTCAAAGAGTTACAGGGTTTTCCTTAAAAACCTTTGGTCACATGATAACAGCAACCTGGAAACAGAGTATAGTTTTCCTGGACTGACTTGAACTGGTGGCAACATCAATCCTACACCTGAGCTGGACAGTCGTGGGAATGTATTGAAAACAAATTCCATCTGACATTGTCATGTCTCTCTCTTTTCTCATGGGCAGTCTAAGCTTGGCTTAACCTAAGGCTACCTCCCAGTCTCACCAGCCCTCACAGCAGGTGGCACTGGTGACTTTGAAGGAGAAATTAGTGTCTGCCCCAAATGGGCCATGACACGTGGCAGAAGGGACAGAGCCCTGGGACTTGGATTTATGCAGGCAAGTGCACTCCTGAGTGTCCTCAAAGGCAAAGCCTAGCCTGACCTGCTTCCTCTGCAGGCAGCATCTCAATCACTCTGCAAATGTCCCCAGGAGCATTCCGTCAGCAGTGGTGAGGACAAGTCAGGTTACCTCAAGGCTGTGCCTGCAAAGTGCCATAGTCTGCAGCAGGGACCACCTCTCTTTCCATCTCAGCAGGTAATGGAAAATAAAATAAATACATGGACGTGAAGAGAATGTCTCATCCCAGACCATGTGGGAGACACTCCCTGGACTCTGAGGTCTCAGCTGTGCTCAGGGTAGGCCTGACTGCTTTCAGTGGCATCCCTCGGGGCAGAGACAAGACTGTGGCACTCACCATGAACTTCACAGTCCAAGTCATTGTCAAGAATCTTATCACTAGTTTTGCTTCCCAAACTCCAGGGAAGTTCAAGGAATCAGTTGTTTTTAAATGGCTATCAGCATTAAGCTGGAAATTCTTAACAAGCCGAGATCAATTTCCTAATCAAGAGGTACATTTGGGACGTTTTAAACCTAAGTGCCACCTCTTGGGAAGAGCACAGGCCCTGCTCCTCAAAGACAGTCGAACCCTGTGCTCGTTGCTCAGGAGCAGGAGAGGACTCAGAGCCCCCGGCACGCGCGACACGGTGACTAGAGGAGCATGGCACTGCTCGCGGGGCTCCCCGGCCAGATGGCACAGCTGAACCTGCCGGGTGGCACCAGTGCCTGCTCCCACGCTGTCCACGGCACAGCTGTCCGTGTCCCCTCTTCTCCCTGCCCCCCAGGAGACATCGTGGTCCTCTGACCACCAGCGTGGCCCCTCTGTCAGGAGTCCCCTGGCTCACTGGTCAGCTCTGTTTGAATGGTGGCATGAGAATTTCTCCCTCATTCGCACAATCATCTTGCCTTGCTCCCCCCTGCTCCTAGCCATCAATATCCTCCTTCCCTGCCTCCCTCCTCCTTCCCCGCCGCCTCCCCCTTCTCTCCCTGGAACTTCCCTGCAGCTGCAGAGCTGGCCAGACAATCGGGTGTTTTAGAGAAATACATTTTTGGGCTAATTTGCCATGCATAAGTGTTTCTCTTACCCTTTAAAGGCAGGGAACAAAGAGCACATTCTCTGGGAGCTCTGCCCTGTTGTGAGCAGCCCTGCAGCTGTACAGCACTGTGCTACCCTCCTCTCTCCTGCTCCACTCCCTGCTAGCTGTGTAAGGAGATGGGGCTCTGCTTCTCCCCGGGACCACAACATCTCCTACCCGTCACTACACATTTCTTTCTGCTTTGTTGTTTGGTTGTTTTTTTTTTAAAGCAGAGACAGAACAAGTGCAGAGGGAAAGGGTTTGGCAGCACTGTGACCTAGACTTGCCAGATCCTCCAGGTAGAATCTTTTATGTTGAGACATCATTTATTTGAAAAC
The DNA here is from genome assembly GCA_013390105.1 of Tichodroma muraria. Taxonomy (NCBI): domain Eukaryota; kingdom Metazoa; phylum Chordata; class Aves; order Passeriformes; family Sittidae; genus Tichodroma; species Tichodroma muraria. The sequence continues at coordinate 191,254 of WAAG01063780.1, read as the reverse complement.
AGTCTTAATTTTCCTTTATTTGGGGTTTAATCCTGTGTTGAAGTATTTTATTCCCTTGATAAGTAACACTGTGGCATTGTCTTACACACACTATATTAGACTGGATGAAATTTTGTTGTATCAAGGAAACCTAGTCAAAACATAAATCCTGTGAGAGATTTTCAGGTCCTGTTTTCTCACTTCAAACACTGGTTGCCATCCCTGCCCACCCCTGGAACTGTTTATGGTCAGGTTAAATGGACATTGAGCAACGTGGTCTAGTGGGTGGTATCCCTGCCCATGGCAGGTGGGGTGGAACTAGATGATCTTTAATGTTTCTTCCAGACCACACCATTCTAAGATTCCATGATTCTATGATTCCTGGCTAGGGAATTTCTCAGACAGGATGCTTTTCCTTTTTAGGGCTAGGATGCTGAGTGATGAACAGATTTAGCCTGGTGGATCAAATTGGGAAGAAAAAGCAGATGTTCTGCTATGAATCACTCAGAGGTCGTGGAGAAGGAGATAGCCTGGAGCACCTGGACACTGAGGAACTAAAGACTTTTGTCAGCTTTTTGGGAATCCCATTTCAGCACTTGCTGAATAATCTTTTTCCTATCCATGGAAAGCTGGTCCAGAAAACAGCTTGCCAAGTAGAGTGACAGGTTCTGCTATAAGAGAAACAGGGCTTTTAAAACAGGCATAGTGAAATTACACCAGTTCAGCAGCACTGTATCAAGGCAAACTCTTTCCATCAAGCCCACTCCCATCTGTAAATATTAACTCAGGGCAAACCAGTCCCATTTTCAGATCCAAATTCAACACCTAAGCCTAAGGCAGCTAACAGGAGAANGAAGAGAAGAGAAGAGAAGAGAAGAGAAGAGAAGAGAAGAGAAGAGAAGAGAAGAGAAGAGAAGAGAAGAGAAGAGAAGAGAAGAGAAGAGAAGAGAAGAGAAGAGAAGAGGCTGAGAGTGCAACCCACAGAGGTGCATTGAGAGGAATGCATAATGCAAGAAAAGGTAAAGGTCTTATGTACTGCAGACTAAGATCCTGAGCTTCTAAGCTGGGAAAAGGCAGCCTAGAGGAAATGATAGCTAGAGGAACACATGGCAGAAGAAGGTGTAATCAACAACAGCACCCAAGTGCCAGGACAATGGGACAGGTTGAGCCTTGCCTGGCACAGCCCAATGAATCCCTCAGTTCCTTCCTGGCTCTGAGTTCTTTGCACTCAGTGAGGCTGGTTGGCATATGCACCTAAGACCTCAGTTACAATAGGAAGCCATGAGTGGAGCCAAGGCTCAAGGACCTGCATTAATTGAGAATGTAGTAGCATTTTTTGTTCACAGAACACCACCAGCTCTTAGCTCAGCTGAGGTCTCAATGCTCTGAAACTACTGCTTTGCTGTGCTATTGTGAACAAGTTGTATGAGGCATCAGTGGAGAACTTCAAGTTTTTTTAGTTTACAAACTCCAGAACTCTCTTCTCTGACCTTATAAGTAATTCCAGTAAGTTCCCATCATGTATTAAAACTGTACTGCCAAGAAAAAGACAATTTCTGCCAGACTCACCTGCAATAATGAAAATCCCATTGAGCAATGAGTTTAATCATATTTAACATCCCCTCTGGGTAAATGTCCTTCAATCCCTTTAGGAGAATGAATTTGCAAATTCTCCTGGCAGGCTTGCAGGGGACATCACACAGCACAGGTGGTCTGAGTAGCACAGGTAGGTTGAACGCCAACACTGAGTGCCAACACAAATACCCCAAAGCCCTGGATGAGGTTAGTGGGAGCAAAATCCAACTCCAGCTTTTGAGGTTACCATCTCAGTAAGACAGAGAGAGAGACAGAAAGGAAAGGGAGCAAGAAGGTTAGGGAGTGGGGGAGGGCTGGGAGCCTGCAGACTTCTGTTGCCACATGATTTTCCTGGTCTTCAAACTGCTGCTCTAACAGACGTGCACGAGTCCCATGTGATGGCTCATTTACGAAAGCACAGTTGTAAGGCTGTTTGCGTCTCACATCCTCTTGGCAGCCCACCTGACCACGGGCTCCAGGGGCACCCACTGCATCCTCCCCATCTGCGCCATCAGGCCAGGGGGCGGGTGACCCGTGATGGGAGGACACTGCTCCTGAGCTGGTGAGATGGTGAAGCAGAGAGGAGAAACATCTTTCCACTGCTCTTTGCACACCTTTGCCTGGCACAGTGTTAGGAGGCTCCAGAGGCAGGGTGCTGTCCCTCCTGCAGTGTTATGAGGAGAGGGAGCTTTCTTTGAGATCTGTCTGTCTCGCTCCTTTAGACCACCCAGAAGCAAGCTTGCAGTCAAACTGACGCAGCATATGCTGATATCCCATATTCAAATAGGTGCAGATTCACTCTCCTTGAATTCACTCATTTCTCCTCCTGGTACCATCAGCCCAGAGTTTCCTTCCACTTCCTTCAAGTTTCTTTCCACAGAGTTTCTTCCAAAGATCCACTCAATTAAAGAGGAAAATTTCTTATAAATAATGTGGAGGAGGCTAAGGAAGAGAGTTCATTAAAGATGGTTGTTACTTTGGAAATGGATGATTTGGCATACTTTCAATTAGTTTATACAGAGAACCCCTAACTCCAGTAAAATTGTTCTTCTCAGTCAAAGAGAGGACCAAGACATAAGCAAGTGAGACACAATGTGTGAGGAGAGAGTTTTTGAAGGCCAGCAATAGAACCTGAATTCACAGAGGCTGTGATGGGACAAGATTATGCTTCAGTAAGCCGTGTATTTTAGGAGTGGTGTTTTCCTTACTCCATAGTATCCTAGGAAAAACATCAATAGAAAAGTTATCACCTCATATGCTGCAAAAATCTCTCTGGTGATCTCTTTCAAAACCAAAGCTCCAATGAAGAAAGGATATCTGACATTTTAAATCTTCAGTATGGTCAAACCACCAAACATCATCCCCAGCTCCTCTTCCCAGACAACCAATCGTTGTTTTAAATTGCCCAAGAGCCAGCTCGCCAGACCGCTACCTCGCCACACAGATTACGTCTCCCGTGGCCATGCCTCTTTCCTTCACGCTCCATAAATCACCTCCATGAAGGGTTAATTCAACCAGGGCCTTTTACTCCAAGTTGTTTTCCAAGTAGCTGAGAGAATAGGTCTCTTGTTACCAACATGGCTTCTGGGCATTTGGTGATGCTTTCCCTTTTCTCTCTCTCTGTACCACAAAAGAATCTTTTGTTCTTGTCTCTCTGTCTCATTTACTCTCCCCCACCCTGCTCTCGCCTCTTCCCTCCATTGGCTGCCAAGTGACTAAGGAATGGCAAAAAATGACCATAGCTTGGTCATGGCAAATATTTCTTCACCTATTATCTGATAGAGACCTTGAGCATCTATGTGAAGGCCCCTCTGCTTCCACTGGGTTTCTCTTAGAGATGGGGAAGAATGAGTCAGACACAACAGGGCAGGATATAAGTTGAATCAGCCCAACATACTAATGGAAATATCTTGTAAATTGAGTCACAGTGCCTGTTTCAGGAAAATCAAGTGATAGGGACCCAGAACTGGCAGGAGTCCAGTGGCAGCTACAATGGGTCTAAATTTTTATGGGAACTCAGCATTTATTAAAAAAACATGAGAGGCAAAAAAAAAGTCTCTTTCTTGCCTCCACATTTACTGATTCAGTTGGCTATAAGCTGGAGCTGACACTCTCTGTTGGATGGGTTGTAACGTCGCAGTTTCCCTGCCCTGTTGCTGTGATCTTCTTGTGCATGATCTCCCACCACAGAAAAGTTGTGGCAAATCCCCATGAACATCACGTCTTCCCGCACCCCATTGAAATTATACTTCAGGCATTCCCACAGGCATCCTTCCAGCTACAGTCTCCTTGCACATACTGCTTCACTGAGTAACCTTACACGTACACAGATATGTAAAAGATCACATGATGCCAAAGTCACTGCAACTTCTACAGTGACCTTTCTGCAACAGAAACAATTCCTTAGCCAAATTCCCACCTCCCTTCCTTTCACAGAATTTGGGTATATACTTCACTGATACTGTGCTCTGCAACAAAATTAAATTCTTCAGTCTCACCTGATGCAAATCCTTCTGCCTTTCTGCTCACCTTCTTCTCTACTGACCCTCTTCACTCCTCTGACCACCCTTTGTCCTGAGTCGATCTCAGTCCATGTCATGCTTCAGGTGAACGCGGCATGTGCTGCCTGCGTCCATCTGCCAAGCTTTCTGCACTCTTCTCCCATTTTGTGTCTTAACTATTTTGGAAGGTCCTCGAAACAATCATTAAATTTCAGCCTTAGCCACATCCCGCACACACACATACAAAGCTGTGGATGTAAGGCGTTATGCAGAGAATTTTTACTCCTGTAGAGAAGGGGAATGGACTACAGATAAAAGGGCCATTATATTCCCATATTAGAAGGACTTCTTGTCTGGTGGATTTTAACCACGCTGGTTAAAACATCATGAAAATGATGCACTGACCAACTCTTTATATTCGTATGGCTCTGCCCACAATAAGGATTTTTGCTTAGTCAACCATACTGTTTCAAAGCAGCGTGCAGGGCAGCTTTCACTGGAAAGCCTCAAACTCATCCAGTATGTAGCAACAAAAGAATATATAATAACCCTTTTCCCTGCCTCCTGGCTTGATAGCATCTACATGAATCCCAACAAAAACACAGAGATTCTTCCTGCAGCCTCAGCTGTACTCCACCGCTCCCACAGTAGCTCTATCATAGATGGTGCTCACCAGAACACTGATCATCTCCGTTACAAAGCACCCTGAGATGAAGAATTTTGTCTTTGTCAAAAAAACAAGTCCCTGGAAGATCCAGGAACTCGTTAATTCAAATGTTGAGCATCTAATGCTGCAAATACAAACCTCCCCACCAAGCTGTGCCCCTGATGAAGCAATGTATTGCTGGATACTCTTGGAATTCTCCACTAAACAATGGTGAAACTTTAAGGAAAAGGCTTAGCTTCTCCCTGCTTCAATTCTCCTTCACATGGTGGGATGCCACACTCCTGATGCGAAGACTACTGTAATCAAAGACATTACAGTGTCTAGAGAGCCCCACCAGGGTCATCTTTGCACCCTGTGGAGACCAAGAGGTCAGCTGTTGGACTCCCTTTGGAAAAAAGAATCTACCACCATCTCTTCACAAATGAGAAGCTCAAGGATGGATTATGGATTCTTACTTAGATAATTTTGGATGAATCAAGAAAAGAGAGGAGGGATAGCTGGATGTTTAAATAAAGCCAATGAGATCACATGTTCTGCCTTTTTATCTGCTTTTCTCTCTCTGCTTTTGGACAACAAAGCTTCCTTTGATACAGAAGAAGAGGGGGGTTGGAATGATGGGGAGAGGGGGTGCCAGAGTCACCCCAATGGCCCCCGGTCACTTATCCATGCTCCTTAATGTGATGTTCCCACTGACAGCGACAGAAAAAAACAGTGATCTCATGATTCCAGAAACGATTCACGCAAACAGCCCTGGGAGATCAGGGGTGAAGAGGACAGGAAAGAGGGGTAAAGGATGAGTGAGGAAAAGCAAGAATGGGAGAGGAAAGGGTAGGAGTGATAGGGAGACTGAACATGGGAAGCAGGACCTTGGGGGACAGCTGTGAATGGAGGTGGAAACTGAAGGTCAGACTCCGAAAGAGGATGTGTAATAGGGATAGTAGAGAAAAGAAGAAAGAGGAGTCTTGAGACCAAGGGTAACAGGACTGGTGGAAGAAGATTATGTGTGAGGTGTGACACTGTATGGCAGGACTTGAAGGCAGGGTCAGGGGTATGAGTTGACTGAGTTGTCTAAGTGTGGGAAGAGGAAGGCTGGGCTCAGAGAGAGCTTGGTGGGATGAGGAACAAGGGCTTGATATGAGGGTGAAATGGAAAGGAGGGAGAATTACCTATGGGATTAGGAGCAGAAGAGTTAAGACTTGCTGAAACTTGCTTCTTCTGCATATTGCTACACAAAACCAGGTGACCAAATCTGCCAAGAGAATAAACTGGCCTCTCTCAGTCCCAGATCCAACAGATGCCAGACAGATTTATTACCTGAGGCATTCAGCCATGTCCGAAGGAGGCAGTGGTTAAGCAGTGTAGATGAAAACAGGCAGCCTGGTTTGCACTTTCATTGGGCTCATCTCGCTGAAGGAGAATTTCACTCCTGCACAGAGCAGCACTATCTGTGTATTACACCTCACCTGTCAGCAGCCATTTCGTTCAGCCTTCTTCCTTTCCTTCCCTCATGTGCTTTCATTAGTCCTTCCCTTCTCCCCTCCCTCCATCCTTCCTTGCCACCTTGCCACAGGGAGACAAGAGATCATCACAGTTGGCAGGAGACATCCCTTCCTCTCCATCCCCCCAGGGGACCTGCCACCCCAGCAGCAACTTGTCGCTAACCAGCGAAGCAGCCACGGGACAGCAGGAGACTTTTTAGCCCACAGGACTCCTGATGGAGCTGGGACAAATAGCGGGATGAAAGACTGGGGAAACAACTAAAAGAAAAAGTGTCTCTCACAACAAGCTGCCATCTCCATGTCTCACAGCTCTCCCCAGCACTGGCCTGTCCCAGGGGCTCATCACATTTCCCCCCTCCTCTGTCTGCTCTGTGGCAGCTAATCAGTGACCCACTGACAGTCTCCGTCCATCACTCGTCTCTGCACGCAATGGGGTAATTAAACCCTGACCCTGGGCTCCTTTTATCCATTTCCTCTGCACAGTCACTCCCCGAAATGGCAGAGGGGAGGGCCTGCTGTGGAGGCTCCTGTCCCACTCTCCAGCTCTAATGAAGATGTGAAGCACAGGAAGGACTCGTGAAAAGAAAGATGCTGAGGGGGCAGCCAAAGAGGCATTGAGTGGTACAAGGCTTCCTACACGAGTGTGCTGAGCTCTGCTGACCTACCTCCACCAGGCAAGGCTTTGTAAACCTTCAATTCTTTATCATTACGCCCACAGGTTGTCCAGCATCCTTCCCCTGCCCAAGCATACCTACAGAAAACCTACTACTCCTCTGCATGTCTTCAGGGCAGAGCCAGGTCTGGTGTCCAGCTCAGATCTAACAAAAACCAAGCTTTTCAGAAGCCTCAATATATCTAGCCCTGGGCTTGCACACACACAAAATCAACGCAAAGTTTCTGCCCTCCCTGATGTGAACCCATTGCCTCCACTTGGACTAAGCCCAATGCCTCAGGCCTGACACAGGACTTTCCTCATTAAACACCTGTAGAAGGGCAGAGGAAGGTCTCAGTGGTGGGGTGAATCCCATGGAACATAGTGGATGGACGCAGGAGCTGGCTGAGACAAGGTGATGTTGCTCTTGTCTGCACAGAAGGACAATGGAGGATAGACCCAGTGACAGACAGGAGTCACAAAATGCCAGGAAGTCCTTTTTTTGTTGTTTTTTTTTCCTTTCTTTCTCTTTCTGCTTTTTGGCACTCTGCAAAATTTATGGCACAGATTGATAAACAGCCAGAAATGATCCCGAGCAATCCAAACTCTGCTGCCTCCTCCTTACCCTGAGTGGGGAAGCTGCCTCCCTCCCACGCATGAGCAAGAAGGACTGGGGCCACCCGAGGAAGCGCATGATGGGTAAAGCAGTGCCCCCAAACAATTAAGCACTGTCCGAGGCACTGCACACCCTTGTCCTGGGAACAAAAGAGTCACACACAAGAGACCTGACTGTGAAGCCTCCATCCGCTTTCATCACTGACCCCCAGGGCAGTCAGGGCACAAGGTCAGCCCACTTAAACTCCAAACTCAGACAGAAATAGAGCTGGGAAGTGGGCAAGGGTGGCCAACTGCAGGGGTCCCCAACCATTTGAGGGGTTCTTTGACTGAGCCATTTCATTTCATCAAAGACACATTTTTTTCTGGAAGGAAAATGGAGAGCAGTGGGTGTGAAAGGAGTAAGGGGGAGGCAGGGTGTTCACCATGAATTATGACCACTCTCAACAACAGTCTTTTACATTGCAGAGGTGAGGAGAGGATGGGGTAATTGGGCATGTTAGACCCATGCATAATGAGGGCAAGTCTCTGCCTGTTTCCCACCCCTCACTCTGCTACTGCTCATGAGATGTGGTTCTCCATATGCCCTGTCACTATTCCGCTGTCGAGCTCAACATCCCAAGGGCTCATCCCAAGAACCAAAAGCTTTGATAGTGCCTTGCCAGACCAGTAGTGCCCCTGGGCTGTGCAACAGAGTGTAGTCGTGCCCCTGGATTGGAAAGGCTGAAAGTCGCCTTACAAATAAAAAATGATCAGCCAAGCCAGAGCTCATGCTTTCCACCTGCAGGGTCTCAGAAAACCCATTAGGCTTTTGGTTGCCTTTAAGGTTTTTCAGTTTACAAGTACTGATTTTGCGAGTAATGCTTTCATAGAGGTAACAGCTGCACCAGATGCCCCTGAGACCTATCTACTTGTCTGGGAGGAGAAATCTGTGGGGACAAAGTCCAGGGGCACTGAAACATGTTTGGTGCATGTGGAAATACAATGCATCTGCCACAGAGCATTGTCCATTTCCCCCAGCTTCCCTCTGGATAAACCTCAGAGAATCCTAAATGCAGGAAATTTCAGAGGAAGGACAATGAAAACACCCAGTGAAAGCAGTCTCCTATTCCACCCCAACAGGGCCACTTGCTGCTGCAAGTGTTTGCAGCACCCAAGCAGAAGTGGGGTAGGGACAGGGCAGGCAGGCTGTGCAATGATGGGCAGGGAATACAATCCCCTCACTTACTGAAAGTTCCCCCAGAAACAGACAACATGGCTCAAGAGACAGCAAGGAGGATGTTGGTCCAGAGTTAGTTGTGTTGACACTGAAAACAGTAGCAGAAAAGCAGCCAGAAACATGAGATTCAGCACAGCCCCAGTACACAGAAATACATCTGAGTGCCAAGAAGCTAACCAGTCATGCAACGTGTGATCTGCTAGCAGACTCCTTATTACACGTGATGAAAGACAAGCAGAAGGGAGTTTTGACTCTCAGAGTCAAACTTTTCATGGATTGTGTACTTGAGGATAGAAAAATCTCCGTATGTGCAAACTAAGCCCTCTTGATTGAAGCCATATTGTTAGACTGTAAGCAGTGAACCCAATTTTTAAGAGAAAGCTGTATTTCAAATTTTTGATACAATTAATCAGACCTATTCTTGAAAATGAACAGCTTCCTGGGATTTTTTAAAATGCTGGCTAGCCTTACTGTTTTGGATTTTAGGTAACCATTTTCATCAGCAATTCATTACTTTTCCCCTTGGGAGGAGGCGATCAGCTGGATTTCTACTATTGAGACAGACATGGCTTTAGGGCACATGCAGATTCATCCTCCATCTCACACAGAGAGAATCCAATCGATCTTGGACACTTTGGGGCAGCTGTGCACAAAAGGCAGGGTCAGTCGGCACACGTGTACAAAGGCTGATGCTTCGGGGATGTACTGAAGGACATGCACAACGCGCACACTTCACTGGAGCCGCACAAAACAAGGCTCATCAGACCTACAAGTTTTGGCCTTGTCAGTGTCAGCGGGTCTAGTTTTTCACCTCGGGCGAGTTCTGCTTATTGTCTTTCTTTTGAATGGCAGGAGCTGCCAGCAAAGGAAACATTCACTGCTTGTTCATTTCCCTTGCAGCTCTGGTAGCAGAAGTGGACAGCAGGAGAAATGAGGTCCTGCAATTTCTTTAAACCAGTCTGATACCCAGGCAATGCACAAGGCTCTGAGAAATCCTCTTGGGCGCAAGCAAATGATTCACGTTATACAGGTGTTCTCCGATGTGTGCGAAAAACCTCTTTTTTTCCCTTTGTACTAAAATAGGAGAAATACCCCACCCTCGCAAACCCTGACTCCAGGCCCCCTGCTCCAGCAGCAGTTCCGAGCAGTGACCACACGGTGGCGCTCCACCCTCAGAGATGGAGCCAGCCGGTGGCCGGGGGCGACCCTGCAGAGCCCAGGGCGACAGCGCGGGGACAGCGAGGGACACACGGCCCGACCCTGCAGAGCCCAGGGCGACAGCGCGGGGACAGCGCGGGACACACGGCCCGACCCTGCAGAGCCCAGGGCGACAGCGAGGGACACACGGCCCGACCCTGCAGAGCCCAGGGCGACAGCGCGGGGACAGCGCGGGACACACGGCCCGACCCTGCAGAGCCCAGGGCGACAGCGCGGGGACAGCGCGGGACACACGGCCCCGCCGCACGGTGCAGTGCTGCCGGGGCCCGGGACGGACAGCGGGCTCGAGTTCTGCCTGTGCGACGTTTGCTTCACAGCTCTCTGTATTAGCTGTCAGCTTTGGGGAGGGTTCTGCGGGGTGACCTCTTTGCTTGTGTTGCAGGGTCTCTCTCAGGACCGCAGCATCGCAGAATCTGTCCAGCTAAATTGTCACTGTCTCTAGGGATGGATATTCCACCACCTCTATGGGCTGATGTGGCAGTGCTTACCCACCCTCACATTTTTATTATGATTTTTATGATATTATGATATTTTTTATGATTATTTTATTATGATATTTTTTATGATATTATGATTTTTATTCCTTTTGTTGCACTGTAATTCCATCCTGCAATTTGCAGCCCCTTCCTCTTGTCTTTAGCTGTGCAAAAACCCTCAGAAGAGTCTGGGTCCGTCCTCTCTACATCACCCACAGCCACAGTGAAGTGTTGTTGCACTGCCGAGCCCCAGCAAGCTCTTCGTGCAGAGATCAGGGCCTGGCTCATCAATTCTGGAGCTTCACTGATGTAAAACTCCTGTCAGTGGCCAGGGTCAGGATGTCAGTCTCTTTTCTACAGAGAGCTCCCACCTGAAGGACTGCATTTCTCATTCAGCTTCCCCTCATAAATAAATCACATCTTAGATCCAGGACTTCAAAATGATTATTAACAACACACTCTTGCCCTTGTAGCCCAGCACTGTGGGTGGCTTCAGTCAGTGTTTTGATGTATGCAGACAAGAGGCTCACGGGGCTGCATACCGCAAACACTAGCCACCCTCTCAGCCAGCAAGAGAGGTCACTGCCATGGGCCAGTCCTTGTTCCTAGTCATGGAGGAGTTTTCAGTTCAAAGAGTACAATGTCGGTGTTTTGGGTTTTTTTGTTGTGGTTTTTTTGGGGTTTTTTTTTTGTTTGTTTTGTTTTTTTGTTTGATCTGCGTCAGTAAGTTGGGATTGGCAGCCTGGTAGTTGCCAGGAGCAGCTGGAAAAGATGACACATAATGCAACAAGGCGACCAGATTTCTCTGGGAAATCAAAGCGTTCTCCCAGTGGTGGTGCTGCCATGATGGAAGCAGGAAAACCATTTGAACCCCAAGCACATTGCAGAGGAGAAGAACGTGTGGAAGCCTGGTGATCCTCCCGAACACATGGCAGTGCAGGGATTTTGCACACAGATGTGCTCACATCCGCTGGCATCCCATGCTTCCTCGGGTCACTGCTGGCCTGCCAGCAGTAGGGGTGATTATGCCAACCATTTTCATGGAATCACAGAATGAACTAGGTTGGAAAAGACCTCTGAGATCATCGAGTCCAACCTGTGACTGAACACCACCACGTCACCCACACCATGGCACTGAGTGCCACGTCCAGTCTTTCCTTAAACACCTCCAGGGATAGTGACTCCACCATCTCCCTGGGCAGCCCATTCCAATGCCCAATCGCCCTTTCCGTGAAGAAATTCTTCCTAATGTCCAACCTAAACCTCCCCCGGTGCAGCTTGTGACTGTGTCCTCTCGTCCTGTCACTAGTTGCCTGGGAGAAGTGACCAATCCCCACCCGGCCTCGGCCTCCTTTCTGGGGGTTGTAGCGAGTGACCAGGTCGCCCCCGAGCCTCCTTCTCCACAGCCCGAACGATCCCCGCTCCCTCGGTCCCCATGGCAACGCGGCGGGCGCGCGGGGGGCGGGGCTCGCGCGGGCGCTTCCGGGCGGCGCCGGCGGTGACGTCACCGGCGGGGGCTG